>JADNYV010000086.1:0-146271 GCA_015501055.1 Mucidula mucida
AGGCCCCGATAAGATATGATAAGATGTGAAAATGTGAAAATATGGCGATTCATAACACATCTTCAATGTCACTGGGGCCGTCGTTGAGACCAAAGTCGACAACCATAGAGTGGTCATTGTAAATGTCGTCGACTTTGGTGGTGGTAAGAGATCAAGACGTCAGCGTGGGAAGGCTACTCGATCCGTGCCGACTTACCGATCTTGGTTGCTCCAGTCATGGTCTTGTTTGTTCTGGGCACAACATGTGCTGCCTACGCGTAGGTGAGCTCGGGTCACAGCCTGAATGCAAAACTTAATCACTAACCTCATCGTCAAATAGCTTCAACGCGTCCTTGTTGTCTGCTTCGCGTTCCTTGTCGTCCTCAAGCATGTCTTCTTCATCCTGGTCTTCTCGGATATCGTCCTCGCCATTATCAGACGCCTCTTCTTCGTGGACCTCTTTCAGACTTTCTTGAGCTCGGGTGCTCTTCTTTCGGTCCAAGAGTGCTTTAACGCGATCACGCATGTCTTCCTCAAGCGATTTGCCTGTGTAGGTATATGATTCATGAGTTTTGCCTGGCATGCGGTATAAACTTACCATTTTCAGATTCTTTTACATGGTTGTCCGAGTCCTCGTCACTGAGCATGTCCGGGGCACGGAATCAACAATCTTTCTGAACCAGCTCCTTTCTAGTGCGTAGATCTATCTTAGGCCCGGCTTTCAGACAAGTAATCAGCCATGTAGACTGTTAACACAAGCGGAAAACACGTACTCGATACAACCGGAGAGGTTCCTACTTAGTCTGTAACGACCTTCGACTTCGGTGGGATACCACCCTTGCGCGCTTTCTTGGAAGTCTTAATGGCAGCCTTCTTAATGGCGGCCTGAGCTGCTTGAGCCACCTGCTTGGTTGCGACAGCACGTTTTGCTATACCGTTAGATGTGAGTACGCGAGCTCAATAACAGTGTCCGTGAACTTACATCGAGTTGTCGCGATAGAGTTCGTCACGTCTGACAGGACTCCCGCGCGCTTGCGTGTGGCCTTCGGCGGTGGCGCCATATGTGCCAAAATTTCAGAGGATTGAGTTGTAGTAAGGCAACGAGTCAAAGGACAAGAAATAATGGGATGGTGAGTATTGTTTCGTTTGAGGCCTCGCTTTTATACATCTCTGAAGCCGAATTGGCAGTAATTTTTAGATTTTACTGGGTCCGACTCTGGAACGTCTAGACATTATCACGTTCCGGAGATCCAATAATAACACTCCTTGGCCATATTTGTCCATGTCTGATTCTAAGCTTGTCTGCTCTGGCTGTGAACATGAATTCACGCGCGCTAACCATCTTATTCAACATTTTATTACTACTCCGAGCAGCGCATGTCAAGCTGCTGGTGCTGCGTACACGCAAAGGATCCGCCCAACGGCTAGTCTCCCCCGACGTGACCCTGTGAGACGCCATTCTCGGTCCCTCTCGCCATTGGGTGCTACGCAGTCGCATTCCAGTGTCGATAATCCAGCCACCGAGAGGGATCCCGACTTGCCTCGTTTTGAAGGTGATGCCTTTGGTCCTGCCGACGAATATACCAAAGGAGACTTCCCTGGACTTGGTGACAATCCGGGAGATGCACATCCAGACTCGGACGAGGGCGACGATGACTCGGATGGGGATGATGACGAGGAAGGTAAGGATTTTCAGGGTGGATGGGAGCCATCGCGCCCGGGTATGCCTACCGAGGACAGTACCGAGCAAGAGGATGCGGGGGATGATGACGCAATGGATGTTGATAGTGACGAGGCCACCGGCCCTGCTGTTCCGCCTATTCAAAAGGTTGTGCGGGATGCTGAGGTCTTCGTTACTCACTTTGGAGAATCTGCGGGTGCCCCAGTACCGGATCAGAACACGACATGTAATGCTTTTGAGGTTTACGAGTCGAGTCTCCCTCATTCTCCGGGAGAGCGCCCGCATCTGTACGCGCCGTTCAAAACGAAGTTGGAGTGGGAGGTGGCGCAATGGGCCAAAATGGATGGACCAAGCGCCTCCTCGTTTATACGCTTCCTTGGCATTGACGAGGTAAGAAAAACATTCTAATCATGAATATTGTCTGATGTTTCTAGGTTCGTGATCGCCTCGACTTGGGCTTCAAGACTACAAAGGAATTGAACGATCTCATTGATAAGAAGCTTCCGTCTTCCCGCCCAAAATTCTTCCAAGAGGAGGTCATTGTTGGTGGCCAGTCCTTCGATCTGTACCGACGCAATGTCATTGAATGCATTCGGGCGCTCTATGGTGATCCACAGCACATGGAGTATCTCTGTTTTGCTCCCAAACGACACTATACCGATTGCGATAAAACAATGCGTCTATTTCATGACTTTCACACTGGCCAGTGGTGGTGGGATACTCAAGTATGTTTGATTCTTCAATATCTTGAGTGTTTGGTTCTCTGATAGTTGCTGTAGAAAGCTGTTGAGGCTAATACACCGGGTGCCACCATCATTCTGGTGATCCTCTCGTCTGATAAGACACAGGTAACGCTGTTCAGAAACAAGACAGCGTACCCAGTATACTTGACGATTGGGAATCTTCCCAAGGATATTCGGCGAAAGCCATCGCGCAACGGCCAGGTACTACTTGCGTACCTGCCCACCTAAAAGCTGGCACACATCGAGAACAAAGCTGCTCGTCGTCGCACTCTGGCCAATCTTTTTCACGCCTGTCTGAAGCGCATTCTCTCGGGCTTGAAGGAGGCTGGAATGGCAGGCTTGATTATGCACAGTGGCGACGGAGTAGCCCGACACTGTCACCCAATCTTCGCATCCTACGTCGGTGATTATCCCGAACAGGTGCTTGTCACATGTACCTACAACGGTGATTCTCCCGTTTGTGAGTGTCCGCACAATGAGCTAGGAAACTTTCCATGCGAATACCACTATCGTGTTTTCAATGACGCGCTTCGAGCTGTCAATAGTATTGGAACGCCCGAATGGGCATCACGGTGCGGTGCAGAGAACATCAAACCTGTCCAACATCCATTCTGGGAAGATCTTCCGTATGTGGATGCCTTTCGCGCCATCACGCCCGACATTCTCCATCAGCTCCTTCAAGGGGTTGTCAAGCATCTGATTCAATGGATTACAGACATCATTGGCAAAGCTGAACTCAACGCTCGGGTGCGCCGTCTCCCTCCGAATCATGCCATGCGTGCTTTTCACAAAGGCATATCGTGCATCTCGCGTTAGTGGCACTGAGCACAAACAGATCTGTGCCTTTCTTCTTGGTCTTGTCATTGACTCATCCCTCCCCTCCGCTTCATCTGCCGCACTCGTTTGTGCTACCCGTGGTCTTTTGGATTTGGTGTATCTCTCGCGATACCCCATCCATAGCGACAAAACTCTGGAAGAACTTGATTCGGCCCTGTCCATGTTCCACGACAACAAGTGGGTGTTCGTGACTCATGGCATAAGGGAGCACTTTGACATTCCGAAGCTTCATTTCCTCAATCATTACACCCGCGCGATCCGACTCTTTGGCACTGCAGATAACTATAACACAGAGGCAACGGAGCACCTTCACATCGACTTTGCAAAGGATGCATACCGTTCTACCAACTGCAAGGATGAGTACAAACAGATGACAAAGTGGCTAGAGCGGCGGGAGAAGATCATGTTTCATGCCAACTATATTTCTTGGCGGTTGGGTGAGCGGGTATTTCTTCCATCTCCGACTAGTGCAGCTGCTGCTCAATCGCACATTCGTGTCTCCTTCGCCAATCTGCTCTGTCCGTACATGATCAAGATGACCAAGTTGCCGACGTTGAAATCTGTTAAGATTTCCACCATCGAGACCTCATACAGCGCTTCATTATTCATTCCTGCACTCTGTCGCTTTGTTGCCCAGTTCAGGAACCCGCTTGGTACAGCGGCACAGATTGAGGAAGCTGCTCATGATATCACCATTCCATTCAACGCCGTCCCGGTCTTTCATCAAATCAAGTTCATCAATACGGACTTCTATGATGGCGAGACACTTGATTCTGTCCATGTTTATCCTCGGGTCACCTCATCAACCGGACAAGTTACTCGCTTCTCTTGGTTTGACACTGTTCTGGTGCGTGTCCGTGAGGCAACACCAGATTGTTATGAATCGCCATATTTTCACATTTTCAATCTTATTATATCTTATCGGGGGGCTTGTCTTATCAACCAACGGACTGTTTCATCATCTGTTTCGTCACCGATCATACTCCTTTTCATTACCGAAGCCGTACTCATGTCGGACACACGTCCAACACATGGATGACATCATACATGCTGATACCTCATGGACTCCCTATTGTATACACACCGCCGACACTCGTAGCACACATGGATGTTTCAGTATTATTACTTACATGCAGTTACCACTCGTATTTAATGGTTTCACGGACTAGTAGCATACAACACTGGGTCAAGGGCGTGGAGCATCCCTAGTGGAAACGCGTATGGACAAGGAGTCTCAAACACAGACTTACTAGTATATAAGCAGTAGTGTAGTATCATTGTACTTTAGTTCCGATCTCGTTTATACACCTGGCCTAGCCTAGTCTTACGAACGCGAACCCTTTCTCTTTCAGTTCTTGCTGTGGTACCTGGTTGAGTCTCGTGGCTTAGTCAGTCGCTAACAGAAGATCGGAACTACTTTCTACCACCTACCACACATCCCTGATTGTCGATCAGCACTTCGCTGTTTGATCATCGAACATTCCCCATCCCCTTTCCTGTTTACAGATCGACGGATTCCTAATCCCAGCGCACGTCCGCATACGTGTGTATTGGTCCCAGTAGCGCCGGCTAACAGTTAGAGATAACTGCCTCGGGTGCTGGAAGTAGCCGCTCTCACGAGAACGAACTTTTGGCAGTTGCACTTCAGTGGGCGCTGCTTACGGGTCAACTCCCGTTCCCAGGAAAACTTCGGCTTACCTCACACCAGAGGGACGTCGGCTGGGCAATTGCGAACTTGTGACAAGCTCTTGGGCTCCGTAGATACGTAGTCAGTAGTCGGTAAAATAGTGTAGACAGTTACAATACTTACCTTACGATACACACCATCATTCCCCACCCTACCAAGTCCTGGATTCTATCTCAGATCTAGGCGACTCCTCCTTATTCATCCAAACCTCTATTCCCTCATCCGTTTCATCAAAATCCGCATCTCCTATATCCCCACTTTCACCCTTTCACTCTCCGATCCTATCACCCCGACTCATCATGTCCAACGAAGCACCCGAAACCGCTCCTCACACACCCGCTCATCACGCTGATGTCAAAATCAAAGGCCGATCCCTTGTCAACAAGCCTTACGACTATGACGGGGACAAGTCCAAGTACAAGAGCTGGTGGCGATCGATGTCCACATACATCCGTGACAAGAAGAACAACCTCACATCTGACTCCAAAAGGATCAATGTTGTTCTCTCCTACATCCGAGGAGATCACGTAGACGCATGGGTCCAGAACTACTCGGACCAGAACTTCGATGAGGAAGAAGAGGAATGGACAGTCTCTTGGACGGAGTTCAAGGAAGACCTGAAGGAACGATTTGTGGATTCCAACCTTGCGCGAGACGCGCAAGACCAGATCAAGCGGTTGCGCCAGGGGCAAGACACCGCTCAAGATTTCTTCCAGAAGTTCGAGGTCCTGCTCACTCAGGCAGGATACTCAAAGGATGACGCATTTGTTGTGCGACTTCTTAAGACCAATGTCAACGAGAAGATCATCGACCAGATCTATGGCAGCCGAGACGGGTTGCCAGAGAAGTACAAGGATTGGAAGGCACAGATCCTTCAGATCGATCAGCTATGGAGAAGGCGGGCGGCGAGCAAGAGGTCCGGCATGCAGTCCCGGCCTCAAGCTCCGCAGGTGGCTACATCGAGAGCTAATCCTACGAACCCACCTCCAACGCCGATCACACGACGAGATGCTACCGGTGTTACCTATGGAGGAGCCGGCAGGCCGATGGACATCAACAACGCACGTCGAAGAGGACTTTGTTTCAGCTGTGGCGAACACGGCCACGTCAGCAGGTTCTGTCCGAAGAAGGGTCGACCCCAGACGATTCGGGGTTTATGGACCGAGATGAATGACGAGGAGAAGAAGAAGCTGGCCGAAGAGTTGGGTTTTGCGAAGCTCCCGCAGTAGACGCAGTCCTGCCGGAGCAGTCATCAAGGAAAGGGTCGTCAGATGCAGAATCTATTTACAGTACGGGTACTGAAACATCTAAAATATCATTGACGACTTCACCAACAAAACCTGCGAAAGAAAGATTTGAGCCAAATACGCCCAAGTGGATTGCACAACGGCTAAGAGAGGATGACGTGCCGAGAGCAGTGGGAATTTTGAGAGCATGGATGCCGGAGCGGAGAGAGAGAGAAGCGACGGAGGAGAAGGTGATGGCGATCAGAGCATTGACAAAGGAAGCTGCGGTGGAAGTTGTGACGGAGTTGAAAAAGTCGAGGAAGTACATCCGGGGAACAAAGGGGCAGGACATGAAACTCCGAGTAACCATAGAGAGCGTACACACAGGCTCTGAAGGGGAAACAAGTGCCCTTCTTGACAGTGGAGCAACGGGTTCTTGTGTCAATAAAGAATTCGTCAAGAAGAACGGACTCCCGATCAAGGAGTTACCGGTCAAGCTCCCTGTTTACAATGCGGATGGAACCCTAAACGAGGGAGGAGCAATCAAAGGTTTTGTGGAGGTCCGGATGAAGATCGGAGATCACGCCGAAAAGATTGAGTTGGCCGTCACCAATCTCGGCAAAACAAGTATCTTTTTGGGGCTAGATTGGCTACGATATCACAACCCCACAATCAACTGGACGGAATCCACGTTAGTCTTTGATCAATGCTCAGACCGCTGCGGCTATCTACCCGAGTACAACTCACCGGAAGATGAAGGAGAAGACGTAGAAGAGAAGTTGGAAGAGGGAGAGTGTTTGTTCTGGATGGACTGGGACAACTATCGCAAAAGCGGAGAAAAGCTGAGATCACAACAGCCTTCATCCGCTGCTGCACCTTACATTGAGGAATTCTCCAATGTATTCAGCAAGGCGGAGACCCTGGGATCACGCGATAGAACTTACGCCGGGTTCCAAACCGGTTGACTGCAAGGTTTATCCCCTTAGTCCATCCGAGCAGAAGGCGTTAGATGAGTTCCTGGAAGAAAACATACGGACGGGACGTATACGGCCATCAATTTCACCTATGGCATCACCCTTCTTCTTTGTCAAAAAGAAGGATGGAAGCCTTCGGCCAGTACAAGATTATCGGAAGTTGAACGACATGACAATCAAGAACCGATACCCCTTGCCGTTGATCCAGGTGCTTATCGACAAGTTGAAGGGAGCAAAGGTTTTCACAAAGATGGATGTCCGATGGGGTTACAATAACATCCGGATCAAAGAAGGTGATGAGTGGAAAGCGGCGTTTAGAACAAACCGAGGCCTGTTCGAGCCATCAGTCATGTTCTTCGGACTTACAAACTCGCCGGCAACATTCCAATCGTTCATGAATCACATTCTGAAGGAGCTGATCGATGAAGGACATGTTATAGTTTACTTAGACGACATACTTATTTTTACGAACACATTGGAAGAACATAGGCATATTGTACGACAAGTACTAGAGATATTGCGAGTAAATAAGTTGTATTTAAAACCCAAAAAATGTAGTTTCGAGGCACATACTGTAGACTACTTATTATTGTTGGAGGAGGAGAGGTGAAGATGGATCCGGCAAAAGTGGCCGTAGTAAAGGAATGGAAGGAGCCAACGAAGAAGAAGGAAGTACAGTCATTCCTGGGCTTCTGCAACTTCTACCGACGTTTCATCCGGGGATTTGCGGGGGTAGCGAAGCCATTGACATCGCTAACCGGGAAGGGCGAGTGGGTTTGGGGCATGGAGCAGCACAAGGCGTTTGAGGAGTTGAAACGGAGGATGACGGAAGAACCCGTTCTAATTGTACCACGCGACGACGGCAAGTTTCGAGTCGAGGCAGACTCCTCGAACTATGCAAATGGGGCGGTTCTTTCCCAGCTGGTTGACGGAAAGTGAAGACCAGTAGCCTTTCGGTCTCGCGCGGACGGTACAAGACTCTCGAGTTGATCACACGCACCTATTGGTGACCAGGAATCAGCCGAGACGTCCGCAAATACGTGGAAGGGTGTCAAAACTGCCAAGTTACAAAGTCACATCGCACAAAACCGGCTGCACCCCTCCATCCTATAGACGTACCAAACGAACCATGGGAGAAAGTTGGGACGGACATGATCGGCGAGTTGCCGGAGTCGGGAGGATACAATGCGATCAGCACGTTTGTGGACCATTTCACAAAGTGATTACGCATCATACCAACACACACCACTCTGACGTCAGAAGGCATGGCCCGCATCTACCGCGATCGCATTTTCCCCATACACGGGATGCCACGACAGATGATACATGATCGTGGTCCACAATATCACTCGCGTTTTATGAAGGAATTGTACCGGCTGTTGGGCATACAAGGAAACTTTACAACAGCATATCATCCACAGGCAAATGGGCAGACGGAACGGCTGAACCAAGAGATAGAACATTTCTTACGGTTATTTGTCAACTACCATCAGAACGACTGGCACGAATGGCTACCCTCTGCCGAATTTGTTTACAATGATCGGGTACACTTGGCAACTAAAGTCACTCCGTTCTTTGCAGACATGGGCAGACACCCCTACAAAGGCACCACCCCAAAAATGGCATCGAGAAATGAGACTGCGCAGGAGTTTGCCGACGGCATGAGGAAAACATGGGACGAAGTGGGGTCGGCATTGAAGATGGCCAAAGAGGATATGAAACGGTTTTATGACAGGAAATGGACAGAGGCAGTGGAGTACAAGGAAGGCGACAAAGTATGGCTGGAAGGGACAAATCTCAGCACGGATCGACCAATGAAGCAGCTCGATGACAAACGCTTCGGGCCGTTTAAAGTGATCAAGAAAGTCGGGACGAGCTCTTACAAGCTCCAGATTCCTCACACATGGAAAAGCATCCATCCCGTGTTCAATGAGGCCCTGTTGACGCCTTACCACGAGCCCCAATTTCCGACACAACCCCGAGACACGCGTCCACCACCTGTGCTGGAAGGAGCCGAACCGGAATGGGAGGTTGAGAAAGTGGTTAATTCCCGAAAGTCCGGCGGGGGTTTTCAATACAAGGTTCACTGGAAGGGTTACGGCACACACGAGCAGACATGGGAACCGGCATGCAATCTCAAAAATGCTGACGAAGCTATCAGTGATTTCCACCAACAATATCCGAACAAGCCGAAGCCACCCGCGCTTGCTCGCATTGAAGTCCCCATGTCGCAATTTCCATCACATCTGTTCCGACCCATGCCACTGCCTGACACCGAACCCCTTGACGTCACACTACCCTCTGCGGCCCTCATGGAGCAACTCTGGCGCAGAATGGAACTTGCGCCTTAAAGAGGGGGTGATGTTATGAATCGCCATATTTTCACATTTTCAATCTTATCATATCTTATCGGGGGGCTTGTCTTATCAACCAACGGACTGTTTCATCATCTGTTTCGTCACCGATCATACTCCTTTTCATTACCGAAGCCGTACTCATGTCGGACACACGTCCAACACATGGATGACATCATACATGCTGATACCTCATGGACTCCCTATTGTATACACACCGCCGACACTCGTAGCACACATGGACGTTTCAGTATTATTACTTACATGCAGTTACCACTCGTATTTAATGGTTTCACGGACTAGTAGCATACCACACTGGGTCAAGGGCGTGGAGCATCCCTAGTGGAAACGCGTATGGACAAGGAGTCTCAAACACAGACTTACTAGTATATAAGCAGTAGTGTAGTATCATTGTACTTTAGTTCCGATCTCGTTTATACACCTGGCCTAGCCTAGTCTTACGAACGCGAACCCTTTCTCTTTCAGTTCTTGCTGTGGTACCTGGTTGAGTCTCGTGGCTTAGTCAGTCGCTAACACAGATAGCAACAATCCCCTTGATGGTAAGTGCATCGTTTCCTCGCATGAACATCACAGATCTGATGCCTTGATAGGCCTTCGCGTCGGACGTGTTCGCGTTGTTTTCTCGCTGCCACCGAAGAGTGTTGAGAAGCTCTTTCCACCAAATGTTGATGTTCCTCCTCATTTTGCCTATGTCGAGTGGTTCATGCGCTTCACGGCAAGAGCAGATGCTCGGTCCAACCTCTATCTTATCCGACGTGATACGGCTCATGACGGAAACCCACTCGTCTCCGTTTTGCCAGTGAGCCTAATCGAAGGAAGTGTTGCGTTGTTTCCGAAATGGGGTCGCGTCGTCCCAAAGGAGTGGTCTTCAGAGAATGTCTTGGATCGAGCAGGCACATTTTTCATGAATAATTATTGAGATCAATGTAGTTATTTCAAGTATCATTAGCGGTACAATGTAATGTACATCAAAGTTGTGGTAATTCAGACAGGTTAACTTCTTTAGCAGAGTTAGCATGTTTACCGCAAATTTTTGACTTATTCCCTTCAGATTAGCCCGGGAGGGTTTTCCTGATGGCGCCACAGATCAATTACCAATTTTGGCATTTTCATCGGGCGGCAGTGCGCCCGGGTGTGCGTGTGCACCCCCCAAGTGTGAGTGTGCACGGTCTGACCCGGTGTGAATGTGGTGATACTGTAGTGTTTCGACCGCAAATTCACATAACGGGTCACGGGGGTCTTTGAAGTGAAGCTATATATACATCATAACGGGTCACGGACCACTTTGGTCAGGCACGAGCCTCCAAATAAGGAAATTTCAGGTCCCGCTATAAGCGGAACTGTCCAAAAAAGGCAATTTAAGGGTCTGTGAAGCTGTTCGCTGTAACTTCAGACCATAATGGGTCACAGGCTGTGAAGTTACGGTCGAAACGCTACAGTAGTTGTAAACACTCGAGTTCACTTGCTCGTGTCAGATTTCAACTTGATTTCAACTGACTTAAGAACAATGTTCTTCTTTGGTTATCCTTTACAAGATTAGGCACCATCCGCAATATTCATTACTGAGCAGAGAGGAAGACATGACACAACTGGGGCACTTTTTCTCCTTTCCCGGCTGACTTCCTCAGCCGGCACCCAGGAAAGAACAAAAGAACTTGCTGAGGAAGTTACTCATTTCCTCGGCTTGGGAAGCTACCGAGGAAAACTGATTTCCTCAGCTATTCCTTAGCTGAGGAAATCAGTTCCGCCACTTGTGTGATGAAATTGTGGGTTTGAACAAAAGCAGCCAAAAAAGAGCATCTTACCAGACATTCGGATCCGGGGAGTCGAACCCCGAGCTAGCGCGCATTAAGTACGAAGGCAGGCGAATGAAAGCGCTAATGTCAGCCGTTACACCATATCCGACTGGTGTACAGACTTTTGTAATTTTTGGAATACACCACACATCGTTCCCTGGCATTCCCGCACTTCCATGTATGGAGTTCAGCAGTGTGTGTAGTAAGATGCCAGTAAGCATCACTTTCTGTATCCTCTCATTCACAACGGCAGATTTTCAGCGATCGTTATTCATGTCACATCACTTGGCGTGATTGTTCCTTGAGGTGCTGAAAAGAGCCTTGTTCTCAGGCGCCACTCAAATGACTTCTGCGCTCGTCGTTCGGCTTTCACGCTCAAGTACTAGAACGAGGGTCGTATATGGGCGGGAGCAGGATGTCAAGTTGGTGGTGGTCCTCCTTTTCACGTTGCGGTTCTAGCTACACGGGTTTGTTTGTACGTATGTATTTTATGTTCAGCCAAGAGCGCGTCGCCTGCTCCGGCTACGTTGATGCGCGCCATCAGATTTAGTGTAAGAGTCATATGTAGCTCGTGGATGGTACAGACGGGTGGTGTAGAACGCTCAAAGTAACAATGAGATGATCGTCGAAAGTTGTGACGGAACACTGGTGCTTGCGTGCAGGGTAAAGGACGTCAATCAGGACTCTACACAGTGCCAAATAAAAAGGAAGACATAATTTTGCCTTTGACGGTACTGGTTCACACCCTGCCCTCTGTTTTCGCCCGTCCTTCAAGGATTGAGGTTTCCAATGGCATAGTGCTAGTAAGACGAAGACAATGCAATGTTACAGGGCTTCGCAGATCAACAACTTTTGGGATCTGCGGTCTTCCATACCCTAATGATTTAGAGCAATCAGATCATAAAGTCAAAATCAACGTAGGCGTGTTTGATACTACAAATCAGCAACGAAAATCTCAGTGGAGCGAAACATGAAGTGTGTTTACTCTTCTTCGATTCCGTCACCTAGGCGGGAGACGGTAAATTCAGTCAGATGAGCCTCCTAGCAGAGGGCGAAGCTCACCAATGTCGACCTCATTCAGGTCCACGGTTGATGCGGTGCCGCTTTGCGTGCCATGCCGAACAATTACGCGTCCACCCAGAAGTCGCGTCTGCGCTGCCTGGTCAGCATGCCCGCAAGTTCCCAAACAATCGTTGACTGAAGTAGAGTTCGCACCTTCTTCTGCATGCGTGAACTCTCCACTTCCAGCTGCAGGAGCTCGTGTGAATACATTTCAACGTTCAAAGACGCGAGGATAATGAATGTCATCGTCACTAAACTTTGGTGACGACTGCGCAAGCTAAACCTTAGTGAGAAAGGGACTCGGATAAAGGCAAAGATCCAATTACTCGTTCAATGATGCCAAAGCTGCTCTCTTTTGGGAAGTGGCGCGAGGCTCCTCTGCTCGTCGGATGTCCCACTCAATCTCGTTGAGAGTCATTCCCACTTGATGGACACGGCTCTACGTTGTATATAGTCTGAACCAAATCACCGAAGCCGCCATAAGCCCGGCGACGAAGCCAAGCAATGTTCCAAGGATTGGCGACTGCACTGACACAAAGAAGCTCAACAGATAGATATCGAGGAAAGGGCATGGTGGGTCTGTTCTAGCAGAGGTACCGTTCTTCCGCCACTTTATATACCGGGGAAGATTAGCTCTCTTCGTAGGATCGATGGGATCGATTTGTTCAGTTCAGAATAGGCGTTGAACATGAAGTTGAAGCGATCATCTTTCGTGCCTCATCTCATCCTCAGAAGCACATCAGTCCGCCACCCATGATGAGTATCAATGCATGCACTCAAGTTCTCTCATTCTCCTTTCGAGTCACACTGAAGAACGAAGGCCAGTCATCATCAGCATAAGAGATCTGAAGCTGCGTGTACACCATCGTCATCGCGCTGTAGCACCTACAGATGGATGAGGAGCAGACACCAACCTTAACGCTTATAATCCCGATTGAGTAAGGACCATGAACAAGACTGAGACGCCTCCGCTACCATGGCAAAGTATCCCACGTCGACATGGAGAATAGAGTATGCTTTATGTACGTTCGCGAGAACCACCTTGATTCGGGACTTCGGGATTTGTCGTACTTCTGAGGCATCAGAATTTACAGCTTCAGACAGCCTTTAGTTGTTATCCAAACCTTCAGGAATTTCTTTACGGTGCCGAGAATGTGTGTGTGCGTAGCGGGACTTTCGCGCTTTTGGCTCGGTGACACCCACTCCACCCCCGTCTTTCACACCTCAACGAGATGTGAGGGACATGAGCAACCTCGCACGCTGCCTTGACCACTTCCATATACTCGGCATTCTCCAACCTCTTTCGTTTCTGTGCGTCACTGCACACCATCACGCGCGCGGCGGAAATGGGGGTTGACATCCCCGATGAATCGATTCGTCAACACGACTCCTTTTAACGATTCTCGACAAGCTGTACTAAGTCTAATGCGAAAAAAGTGATTGAACATATCAACAGGAGCCCGTTCAATGAAAACATCATAGATTCGAGTCGTAAATAAGATAGATGCCCATGCGAAAAACCCGAGCGTAAAAATATTGTCCGGCGCTTCGCCCCCAGTGACTGCGGCGTCAGCCTGAGGAAGACGAGAAGGATGTCGATGTACACTTCCGCGTCCTTAGTCTCCATCAAATGATCTCTTTATAGTCTACTGACGTTCCCACATATCATGACGTGCAGTTCGTGCTGGGGGACCACTTGATCGAGCCGAGTGTATCGGCACCCTCACTTACACCCGGCAACGCCTTTGCAGCTCTAAAAGCTCTAAGCCATATGCATGAGCACTCCTTTTAAGTTCCACATGTTGCTTATGGCGGGGTCGTCATCAGTCTGGGAAGGCAATAAGATCTGATTGCTTTGATTGCTACGGGTGGTCGTGGACGATAGGGAGAGGCATAACACGCAAGTCAAGGCCGACAAGGGAGAGGTTTGGTGCGCACGGGGGAGCGCATAACCCGAGTCTTCGATAATCACCCGACATCAGCGTCTCCAAGGCGGGCTCCGTGTGAAACACAGAGCAAATACCTGGGCGTTCTGACAGTCAAAGATCATTGAAGCTAGAAACCATATCGGCCGCTCGTGACGACATTGGCCAGCACGCAAGAAAAGGGGAGCGGTGTGTGAGATTTCCTGAGCTGGGACGGAGAAATTGGATTGTGGTGGCAGAGCTTCTTTGACCGGAGCACGACGAGGGGCACCGACGCGTCACGCTGTGGCGGAATTATATGGACAATCAAGTCTTAGGATCTACGACAGAGAAGAGAGTAAGTCCCAGACCCGAGCCGGAAAGCTGGGAAATTACCTTTGTGCGCCTTCTCGTTCCAGAGAACGCGCAGGTAATATGGTAGAAAGCGCTGATGGGGGACAGCTGGGTAGCGCGAGCGATGACGACACCCAGCAGGTCGACGAGAGCAAGAATTCAACTCGGCATGCAGTCGTAGATGGCACGTCAGACGGCGCTCAACCCTACGATTTATGCAGATGGTGGCAGGAGGCAAGGTGCAAAATAACGTTGTGTAAGCGCCTTTGCATCACCCGAAACGTTCTTTCGGAGCAATTTCGGAGCAGAGCGATTTCGTTCAAGTGGTACATTGAGAGGAATCCACTTTGTCATTGCTTCATGATTCTTGATCTATTATGCACATCCTGGAACTACGGAGCGATAAACAGGCTAGCCTTTCGAACTGCGGCCACAGCGTCCTTGTTCAGCTCACGAACGACATCCTAGAAATATCAATTTAGACGAATCGCACGCGTCCTGGGATGACTGACTTACCTCTGTAAACTGAATCTCAGAGTTCAATCCCACCCCCGCCCCAGCCCATATCGTCGTCCTCGACATATCGCCTTTACTTCCCTCGGCATTGGCCAACCTCGTAGGAAGATCCAAACCTTTCTTCACGTCGTCAATAATCGCATTGGCGATACCCCTGCCATCCGTCCATTCTGGCCAACCTACGGTCTTGTTCACCTCATCGAATGCCGTGCTTCTGGCAGTCGAGAGAAGGCCAGCCTTGACGAGCGCGTCTTTCTTGGCTTGAGGGTACCCTGATTCGTGTGTCATGAGGAATCGAGTGCCTAGAGCAGCGCCATCTGCACCGAGCGTAAGGATGGAGGCGATTTGGGCGCCTGTGGCGATGCCACCTGCCGCTACGATGACGGGTCCGTCGTCTGGTAGAGCCTTGACTACAGCGGTAAGAAGCTGGTTCAAAGGCGGTGCTGTGGCGGAACCGTGTCCTCCAGCTTCGTTTCCTGTGTAAAGAATGATCATCAAGGACGAATTGCCTCGTGAAGATACGAACCTTGGACGACGAGGACATCAGCGTGCAATTCATTCGCCGCGTGTAAAGCCTCTTCGACCGAGTTGACAAGAACGAAAATGAGAGTTTCCGGCGCCTGGTCGCGAATCTGTTTGACATATCTACCATTGTCGTTTCCAAAAGCAAGCCAAATCGCTTTGACGTGCTCGTTGAGGACAGCAGTTACTCGAGGATCTGGACCCTCGGGGGTGTTCTTTTCGAGAATCCAAGTAATAAAGCCGACTCCGACAGGTAGCGGCGCTTCAGCACTCAAATTCAAGTTAGAGCGAATGGTGCGCAGAGTATCAGTCAGTTGATCAGGGGTTAAAGGCCCTGCACCTAGTCTTAGCTGTCATATTGAAGGATATTAATGGAGGGACATACCAGCGCCGACAAACCCAAATGCGCCACAGGACGTGACCTTGGATATAAGCCCAGGTTGAGATACATTTGCCATCGGCGGTAAGGCGATAGGTGTCTTGAGGTCTGGTGGTATTTCAACAATCAACAAAGATCACACCTAGATGGTGGGTATGCATACTCAGCAAACGCGTCAATCGGGTTGATAGGGAGGCCATTGTCGTTGTAGGGTAAATGGGATTTCGCAGGCCTTAATATAGATCGTTAAATCCGATGAAAGCCGATCATGCGTCAGCATCCACGCCGAGAACGGCAGGGCTCAGTACTGTAATGTGGCGCACATGATTGGTTGAAGATGAGCTGCCCCTATCCATTCGAGGCACGAGGTGTCATGATAAAAGAGTTTTCAATGATCTTCTGTTGTCCAGTCGCAACTTATGCGATGACAAAACAGAGTGGTTCGCCATGTAAAGGCTTATAGCGGCGGCGGTGGGTGCAATTATAGATGGCCTGGTCGTTGTGAGGGATGTGACGAGAATATAACTATCGGCATTGTCAGAGGGAAGAAGATGGAGTGTCGAGTCTGGATTAAGAGGAGGAAGCGTGCAGCGCGAATGCGACTAGTATAACCTTTGCAAGGCGATATCTGGAAAGGCCATAATGCTCATTTCACCTAAAAATCAACGCTCACAGTGTTCATTGTAATAACGTTTTGCTCAACCACTGTGGACGGAGCGGGCCACAGCAGGCTAAACACTCTTCTGCTTGGACATAAAACACACACGCACACACAAGTCCGCACGCCCCCGTATAGCTAGAAACGCATCGCGCAGGAGGACCACCAACAACTTGACGCGATCACAGGGCTCCTGACGTGGCGTTCTCGCAGGGCAAGAGACAAATTACATGACGACCCTGGACCCCGAACTGTAAGTCGACAAGTAGCCTCGAAGCAAACAGATAGTGTAGTTCTTCGCCTATCCAGCCGCGATGTAGCCTGGCGAGCAGGAGCCACTAGACTTTTTGAAACAACGGCATTGCGTCGATTTCTCGTGACCATGAACAATTGAAACCCGACAAAGGCGGAGACCGGAAGATGATTTAAAGTACAAGAAGCGCAGATTTCCGTTAGGATGGAGGAACGAAGTGCATCAGACGGAGGATCAAAAAAGACCAGAAATAGACAGTCGCAGTAAATTAGACGATGATGAGCGACGCCGAGTTAGAAGTCTTCCGTTAAAGGATGTGGACGTTCAAGCCTCCCCCGCCAAAGATTCGTAGAGGGATGTACAATCCCATCAAGGCATAGCACGAGAAGAATGTCTTTGATGGTATTTCGCAACTCATCGTCGAAGAAGAAAAATTCAAGAAAGGGTCGGCGTGATCTACACCACGTGATGATCGTTTCTGAAAGTTTCACGTTTGTTTCCAACCATCATCAACGAATTGCTCCTCTAGGACTCGTTCACGCCGGCATGCATTTTTTTTCCTCCTTCGAAATCGCATCAGTCACGTATTCGCTCCACGGGTAGTGTACCGTAACTGGAGCCTCACCCCGTCTGGTATTTATCTTCGGTGTATCCAAGGATTTCTGGAGATATCACGGTCTGAAACTTCTTTGGGATCTCTGTCTGGAATTTGGGCGTATGCTTTTGGACATGTTCTTCTCGTGTACGGCGGATGTTTGGCGATATATGGACATTCACGAAAACATGTGAGGTGCTTGTCCGTGGGCTCTGGACGTTTCATGTCTACCTGTGGTTATTCTCTGGGCGGTATTTAACGCGTACTGGGATGGCTGAATTCCTCATTCTCTACTGAGATTTCACTGCTACACATCTCAAAGATGAAAACCTTCGCCATCCTCGCTGCACTCGTCGCGTCTGCTTCGGCGTTCACGATCAACTTCCAGAACAGCTGTTCATACAGTACATTTATTTCGCTTTTAGTCACGACAATGACTGACGAACATATTTTCGCAGCTGTGTGGGCCGCCATCGGGAAGGCGTCCAACGGACAGGTCGATCCGTCGCTCTCGTATGGTGTTGCTCTGGCGCCTGGCGCCTCCAAGTCCTATAACATAGACGACAATGCACTTGTACGGCCACTTCCCTTCTCTCCTTTATACTCCTCACTTATGACATATAGGGCGTTCGCGCTTGGGGACGCACTGGCTGTAACTCTAGCGGCGCGAACTGCGCTACCGGCGCATGCAATGGCGGTACGCCCTAAACTTTCATATCTACAGTTTACGCTCACACATCATAGGTCTTGTCTGCAACGACGCCGGCATCACGTCTCACGCGATCCTCTCTGAATACGGGTACGCGGACTTTGGCCAGTGGGGTGGAAAGCGCACCGCCTGGGATCTCAGCTACGTGGACGGGACCATCAACATCCCTACGACGCTGACGTCGTCCGATGGGCAAAGCGTCAAGTGCACTCCGTCGTCATGCCCTGACGATCAAGCGTACCGCTACGACACGGATTACGCGGCGGATAGGAACTCGCCTCTGGGAGCGACGTATACGCACAAGTTCTGTTGAGGGGTTACGGCGACGTATCCAGCATTGTTGTTCATCTCAAAAGTCTTGCCGATTATGATATTTAAGATAATAGGGCTATCTAAAACAGACTCGTGTGATAACTTCTTTGCGCTTTACATCGTGACCGTGATATGATGTTAATTCGTATGTCTTCCGTTACCGTTGCGATGTCCTTCTCTTCTTGGGCTTCGACTCTTCGACACAGCTTTCTTTTCATCTACTCCACATCTTGAACAACCTAAGATCCGTCTCGCTCAATATATTTTTTGTTCTCATCCCCGCGTCGGCTGAAGACAAACTATGGCAGTAAGTGGCGGCGTACCACAGTCACTGCCAGCGACTCTGGTGCCATCGAGAGATGAGCCACTAGAGAAAAGAGGAGACTGACAATGTGTTAATGAGAGGGAAACTCAACGGCGACGTGTTGTTTTGGTTTGAGAAAAACAGAAGAGAGTCTACCTTTCAACCAAATTTGAAAAGCTGCATTGTGTGTTATAACTAGCCCTGTTCCATCGCGAACCTCCTCTGCGGAGGATACACTGGCAGTCGCGTACACCACACATATTTACGGTTTGGCGCGTCCAGTGCTTCGGGCGGCGCCAGTTGCGCTACGAGTCCTTTTCTTTCTTTCGTTCTCCTCTACCCATATGTAACAATGCCATCATCACATCCCACGCCCTTGTCTGGTGCTTTGACATGGGCTTCCAAATGAGTCAACCAAAGAGACGATACTGCACGAAGAGGCGAAGTTGAACGCGGACATGAAAATGTGTGTGACTGTGCCAGAAATCATTCCGTCCTTGTTCAATGGTAATCCTGTAGATTGTCTAAACCGTGATAGGTGTCTGCACCACATGTGTGGGTATCAACACAGCGAAAAAAAAGGCTGTTGGCTCATCATATTGGATACCAGGGATCGAACCCCGAACTAGCGCGCACAGGAGAGGCGCTAATGTTGACCGTTGTACCATATCCGATATGTGCAGATACTCAAAGGCTTATGAGTACCTCAAACTCAACGATCAACATTCCGGCGACAATGACGTTGTCCGAGTAGAGCACTCCGGCATTGTACCCTGATGATCAGGCGTACATGACACGGATTATGCAGTGGATAGGACTAGTTGCGACATACGCCACACAAGCTTTGTTAAGAGTGAAGGAATCTCTCACTCGAGTACTTTCCCAAGTAGCACTCGATAATATTGGCAGTCAGACAGCCTAACCTCGTCAAGCGTTAATTGAGCTAGAGGGGATTGCACTCCCACTTGATGCAGTTGCAGAGCTTACAGTTGACGAACTGTCCCTGCCTAGTAAACAACTGAGAGGAGATACAGCCGCAGATTCGCGTGAGAAACATACTGCTATCAGCGATGGTGATGATATCACTGGAAGCTGTATTGCCAGTGGGATCCTGAACCATGAAGATTACGCGGGTGCCTGCCAGCGATATGTAAGTGAGGCAGCTGGGCGAGCAAGCAAACGCACCGGGTGAGAGAAAACTTGGTGTGTAGGTCACCGAATAGCCATCTATAGGCCCAAAGGTATCGAGGGGTACGGAGGTGGGGGACTGTGCTGGAATGACACTGTGTGAAGATGTTATATGGCGGACATATGGCAAAGAACGTGAGTGTGTACGTCTAGAGAAACAGAATTGGGTCACAGGTCAGCATAAATGAAGCACACTTGCGAGCATGAATGGCGCTAGGAGAAGACAAAGTAACTCAGATTGGACTAGTACTTATTGAAGTCGGAAAGAGCGTACGAGTTCCAGCTGAGGGGTAATAACAGTCGGCTGCCCAAAGACGACGGAAGTACTGCATTAGGTGGCGAGTCACTGTTGGTGAGCGAGGGAAAGGAACCTTACGGGACGTTGATGAAGATAGCATCCACCAGAACGTGAGGAATGATGGCGACGAGGGATATCCACTACGAGAACATTGTCTTGAAAAAGTACAAGGAGAAAAGAAGAAATGTCTCAGTCCGAATCCGGTTTGGCTTTTAAAGGCTGCATATATAGCATCCAATTCTATTGCGGTCCGCTCTAATTTGCCTCGCGTACGGAGGCTGGTAGCGCCACACAGCAACTCGTTTAATACGAGTCTGAATCAATTGCGAGCGCTGTTTCAGGCGGTGACCGATCCCGTGGTGACGGAAAGATACGAAAATGGTTGTACGGTTGGCAAAGTAAAACAAACAATGGAAAAGGTCGCCTATTTAGGACACGTTCCAGTGATTGTATGCATACAACAACGCATGCAATCTCAGCCTTTCTCGGATGGACCCCATAGTGCTGGAACATTCGAATTTCGTGGAAGGTCGTGTTTTGCACTGGCTGAGCATGCCGCGTTACATCAACATAGTTCTTTTGTAATCTCAGGGCTCACTGCTTCGTTCAACGCAAGCTCATCCAATGACACAAGCCGAACAAGTGGCCGCTTACAGTCATGTACATATCATAAAGCATAATTTCATAAACTTCTATCGTATAATCCACCATTCCAGCGTACTGTACAACAACCTCCGAGACCAAAACTGCATATGTAAGATAGTTAAGAAGAGATATTGTAAGGGATAATGGTACAATCTAGTCCATCGCAGAAGAGGATTATGTTGAGGGGTATGTGATACGTAGCGCCGCGCGTCATAATGAATTCAATAAGTTAGGAGTCCGAAGACAGAACCTGAGCGTAGGTAGGGGGCGAAGTAGAGGTGGAGCTTGAGCTATCACTGTCCGAGTCCGAGAGATACTCCCAAGGCTCGTCAGCAGGAACGTCTGGGGAAAAGTCGTCTAAGACGATGACAGAGCGGACGCTCGGAACCACTTCGAAATCGGAATCTAATGCGCCACTGATAAGCCACGCGAGCATGATTACAGGTGGAACAACGCGCACCCTTCTTCCTACGCACGCTGCGCACCTTCGTCTTAGCATTCAGAAAGTCTCCTAAGTGCACTTCTGAGGACAATCCCTTCGAAGGCACGAAGAACTCGTCGTCCCAGTGTCCGTTGATATCTCCGGGTTCAACGATACCCTCAAGACGGTCTAATTCGTCAGGTCGCATCTGCTTCTGCTTCGCCAGAGACAGGCCGTGCCCGTGGTAGTTGAACCGCTCATAGCGATAGACTCGGGACTTCCGGTCCCCGGTCTTCCTAGCCTGCTGACGCTCGTGCTCGAACGCGCGCCTGTCCTTCAAAGCGAGGACAGAGGGTATGGAGGGTGTACGGAGGTGTGTGACGCTGGCGTCCTTATCGGAAGTGGCGGCGTCGGTAGGAGTAGTGGTGGTGGTAGTCGACGCGGTGATAACGGTAGAAGGCATCTCGAAGCAGTCAAGATTCGAGAACGGGGTGAGTGGTGGTGGTACAAGTCTTGTTGTGTCGGTTTATAAGAGCGCAGTGGTGGGAGGAATGGAAGAGACCCCCAGAACGATAAGATAAGCGCGGGACCGGTTTTTTATATGGCCATGGCGTCAGACTACCTGATGTCACCCAATATGGAGTGCCGTGTTACCCCTCTTCGGGCCCGTTGTTTCACGACGCCTTGCTCGTACAAGAACGTGGGCTATGCGCCCGTTGCACCGTGCGATGCTAAAGCGCATCGCCCCCGTAGTGGGTCTCATGCGCAGAACATTGGGGCGTTTCAATGGTTACAAACGCACAAAGTAATCAAAGTCAAATGATGCTCACCGTACACAGAACAGGCAGCGCAACGGGGGGAGTGACGTAGATGGTAGGCACCAGACCACCGTGTCCGTATGACCAGACGTGGGCATGATTGTAACGATCACCGTGCTAGGGGATAACGGCGCTTCACGGCTAAGATGCACATCATCGTCATGTCGCGCCATCAGATGATGAGGTCGACTATCGCGTCGCAATCCAATTGTCAAGGGTGTAATCGGAACCGACTGACGGCCAAGTCAAAGTGATAAGGTAGTTCTCACTCTGAGTCATGGGCATGGGAAGAAACAGATTTCGGCAGATCACTGGAAAAAAATGTCAAAAGATGATTGTTATTTCGGAAACGAAATTCAACCTGCCTTCTCTAAGTTTGAAATGTGGCTCGACCTCGCCTATCAAGCCGTTGACCACATAGCGCAGAACCAAATGCGTCTCATCTAGTTCATTTGGAAGGCTAACCGTCATTGAGAAGCGTTCTATCAAGGTAAGGCTGCTTCGCTAACAAGCTTTTTATACGCTTCATTTCAGACAGGGTATCCTATTTGTGCATGGAAACCTACTCGTCAGTTTGTTCCGTTCAGGCGAGGTAACAGTGCTCTCGCTCAAATAAGGCAAAAGATTGTCAGGCCGAACAATTGCATTTTTCCCTTCGAATGAGAGACTGCATAGGGCCCAATACCTGCAGAAACGTCCTGTTGGTGGTGGTTCATGTTTAAAAAAGCTCTGCCGAGGCCTGCCGAGTGCTGTGAACCGATCGCGCTCGTCGCGTGATGGAAACCTGTCGTAAAAAAGTTGCTTCTTACCCCAACGTTAAACTAGTCTCGTAAACCAGCTCAACGAGAGAAGATGGGATACTCACGATCGTCTCTTAGTAGAGTCTGGAACCTATGTAGGGGGTATAGGCTCACTTCGGACTTCGAAAATTGCAGATGCCGAACCCTAACCACAGAGTGTGCCGTCGGACCGGAACCAGATGGATAGAAGCTCGCAGCTTTTGCACTACTGATGCATCATGTACCTCGAATTTACTGCCTTTAGTCAAAATTGCATATCTAAGGTCTGTCTACGGTTCATCATTCCTTGAATTTTCACTATAGATCACCTGCAACTCGGTAACAATCCTCCGAATGGCGGATGCGCTGCAACAACTGCCCGCACTGCACTGTTGAGGCGCTGTGCCACATCAATCTCTCCATTATACGTAGATTACACTGGTGAAAGTGGGATGAGTGCTCAGTGAACACTGGACGATTTAGCGTGATTGGTAACCAGCGGTAACCCTAACCTTAGTGCATTTTGAAACTCCGAAGTGAGCCTCATAGGCTCCAGACTAACGTTAAACCACGACCTACACTTTTCCTCTCCGTTATGTCAAGCAAACGCGCGCGCACTCGCGACTCGACTGATCTGCTCATGCAGAAAATGTTCTCTGAATACATCATCCGGGAATCGGCTTCGCGCCCATTTGATGGTGTTACAAGCTACCGAAAACAATATATGCTCACCGTTCTCGAAAAAGACGCGGACCTTGCAGAGAAGCTCAGACTTGCGTCGACTCCGAAAGACTGCGAATACACGGAGAAAGCCACACTGTGGCGTTCCTATCAACTGGAAGCCGACGAGTTGCTGCAGAAAAAGAATTTTTGAGTAGCACGCGAGCACTACGTCGAGGGCGCGACTGCCCTATGTGGTAAGATCCCTTACCTAGAGCAGTACTATTGCGACGCCTATCTGGGGTTAATGAATTTGGAGGGCAGCATTGTCGCCACCACATGCTGTGTCGGCGCGGCAAAATGCATGTACGAACTCGGCGACTATGCTGAAGTAAGTCACACCTAAAAGTCATATTGACGTGCTTCAATCGTGCGATAGGCGCTGCAGTGGGTCTCACAAGTTAACGTTCTCCAACGTCATGCTCAGGTTTCGACAACGGAGGGTACTTTCGGTATGTCTATATAAGGCCTTTCCGTGATGCTGCCTAACATAGTTTGCAGAATGGATGGATTGCCAGGTTAACATCCCAGAATTCTATCGCGTACGATTGCTCGCTGCTGCTGTGGGAGCTGACATATACATCAAGCTTGGGAACACGGGCGCGGCCGTCGAAAACCACTGGACCGCTACGTGTACTCGTGGAATCGTTCCTGCCCTTCTCCTTGACGAAGCGATGAAAGGGGTTCCGGTAGACGCTCCAGGGATGGCTCGTAAAATCCATCTTCAACGTCATCCAGATCCGGAGCTAGCGCACAGGCAGGTTGTGATTGCTCCAAAACTGCAGATCCGAGGTTCATGGAAGAAGCTTAACTCTCGTGGGCTTTCGTCGCGTTTGGGATGTGGTATCTTCGTATACAACGGTCAGTCACCTTTTATTATTACATTCGATGGTCCCTAACTTCACCTATTAGGCTATCTTTATGCGTTCGGAGGCGAGAAAGCGCTTGAAGGGCCTTTCTTTCCGGAGCTGTGGCGAATAAAACTGAAATCGCTTGGCGGCTCTGTTGTCGATTGGCAGCGGTTACCCTCGTATCCTTTCGCGAATTCGACGTCGAACTACACCGGATTTCCAATGGCGTTGAATCGCAAGGATCATAAAGCATATCTATTCATCGCTTCTCAGGATATGCGCTACTTCGATGTAGAGAAGGGGAATTGGGGACTCCTCAGGACGACATACAAAGGGAAATGGCCATACGATATGGAGACGACGAACGGTGTCATGCACTGCATCGATGGGAAGCTTTACGTCTTTGGCGGAATCAATCCAACGTCGCCTATCGGGACTGATCTGTTTATGGTGCTTGATATCGAAACGAAGGTGTGGCGACTGCTTAGTGGCTCGGAAATCCCTAAACCGAGCTTTTCATCTCCAGGGCCTCGCGAGCACGCCTGTAGCTGGGTCGGGAAAGGCGGGAAGAAGATCTACATCATGTATGGCGACGCGGACCGTATGGCTGCCGAAATGCAGGGCACGCCTCATGGCTGTATGACCACGTACGACTACGACGACTTGTGGTGCTGGGATATCGAGAAGGAAACTTGGACGAAACAGAGGATTATTGGCAACCAGCCGTCGAAAAGAACGGAGATGGCTTGCGTCTACGTATGCTGTTCTTGCGCTTCTTTCCAGTTTCTGACATTACTCTACTAGAACCCAGTATTGGATAAGGTCATCACGTTTGGAGGCTATAGCCCTCGTGTCCCTACAGAGTCGCCTCAGACGAATGAGGTCTTCGATTACGCCGACGCATTCATGCTCGATTCAGACGATCCCTCAATCTCGTCGTGGAGGCATGTTTTGACGAGAGGCTTCCCGATATACCGCGCGCAAAGCCAGCTTCTCGTTGACGAAGCTACGGGAAAGACTTACCTGTTCTCCGGATATACAAACTCCGAGTTCGTTCCGGGCCAGAAGCACCTCGTCTCGCGCAGCTTTTCGGACATCTGGAAACTGAGATTGGACATGCTGGGTGGATTTTTCGAAGCGGTTGATGTCGAGGTGGAGGCTCTCACTGCGAAAGCAGGACCGTGGAAGCGTTGCTTCGGGTGCGGGTCAGCGGGGATGTGGCAAAAGTGTGGCGGTATGCTGATGATCTTATACAATCAAACTTTCCGGCACTTGAAAGTTTCCTTGTGCACCTTCCAACTCTCTTTGAGACACTGCGCGTTACAAAAGTATGCCTTGCCATTGCAGGATCCTATAAATCATGAATATCGAAGGCATTCAAAAGTTCAACAACCGTTCATCCTACCTGCTAGTAGCGGTAGACTGCATTTCGACATATTCTTGGGGCGCGATTGTGTTCAGTAAAATACTGTTTTAATCTTGATGAGATAACGGGCATAAGACCCGATAAGGAAAGGCGGCTTGCAATCGCGCTGTTCGTTAGAAGGCTCGCGTTAGGGCAAACCGATGCCCTACCACGGTGTATTCAGCTTGTACTTTCAATATGTACTAAATGTACTAGAATATTTTCCAATGTACTACCTAAGAGTCATGCTTGGTATAGCCCTCCTTTGGGCTGAGTAAGCACAGAGGATGGAATCCCCGCGAATGGACACGGTGAGCTGCACCAGGCCCGGATTCAACAAATCTAACTTGAACTACTTGAACACCCGTGACCCCAGTGGTCTCGGTCATTGATGCTAGATTTTCGTAGCACGCTGTGCTCACTGCTGCGTTCAGACGAGTATATTAACCGATATAGAAAACCAACACGTATAAAGACAGTATCGTATTATAAGTAAAAAGGAACGGGTATACACGGAAGGAGGGCTCTTTCGCTGATCTATAAAATACACCATGGCCTGCTCTTACATTGAGTATCCAATCGCCTCGAGCACGCGCTTCCTGTATTTGTCTTTAGCTTTGTTTAGCTCGAAAGAGAACTACTTACCTCTTCTGCACAAACTTCACGAGTCGGGGGCGTCCGCTGTTTTCCAGAACAGCAAACAATTTCTTCACCGCCGAGAGAGCCATCGCCTCCAGTTCTTCAGGTACCGGTTCGCCCAGAATGAATTGCCGCCGTGCGGAGGCTAAGAGAGTAATGAACTTGCTGGGCTGAAGCTTGGTACTGCTGGTCATTTCATGCGTTGCATCCACTTCATGAACTGAAACGTAGGCTTCGAGGTCCTTGAACCATTGCGGCTCTGAAATGGGCTTGGCGCCTTTGAAGTCGTTGAGACACTCAAGGGAAGCCAGGCCTGCTTTGAGTTCAGCGTAGGAAGAATTTCCGTCGAACAACTTCGGGTACGGGGGAGGGGGCTAGAGGGATAGTTACTCCTATCCATTCGAGGAGATGTTCAACGCCACTCACCAACACCAAATCGACATCCTCCTCCACGTCCTGTTCGTCGATCATAGAGAACAAAAACGACTTGTCCGGTTGGGAGGATTTCGAAGCAGCGCATGGACCATGATCAACAGCGGCGATGGAAACTGGTTCAGACGGCATAGGCGACTGGACACCGAGGCCAAACCTTGCGGGGGCTAAGGTCCATCCCTGCAATTGCCGTGAGTGACTGAATTGATATGGGCGAGTTAACGCGTACAGCGGGAATATTCTTTCGGATAACATCAAACCCAAGAGCGTTGTCTGTGTAGCGACGCGCATCGTGTACCACAAAGGCAAGGTCATCCTTTGTCAGATGTTCTTCCTCTCGATTCACAAGCATGCCGTTCATGTCTGGATTCGCATGAGCCTTATTTCTATAGCAACGATGTAAGCACAAACCTTCGTCAACATCGATAACGAAATTCCGCATGAGTCTGGCCGCCAGCTCCTTAGCGTCTGGCACGTATTCGCCCTGATAAAATTCAAGGGTAAGTCGATCGCTTCGGTACGGTGGCTGAAGAATTTACCTTTCCGAGAACCGACAGATAATGCGAATCGTGGGCGATGACAACCTCCATATATGGCGCCTTTACAGGCGTAGTACTCAGTACTCAGTGCGTAGTCTTTAGCATGGACAAGACGAACTCACCGACTCTTCAATGTACGGGAAGACCTCCGTCAAGGCATGAGTCGAAGGCTAAACAAAGACGTGAGCATCTGTGTTTCGAGGTTGAGAAGTAGATTACAGGTTCGCCATCAATTCCTAACTGCTTGCCGGTATCGATCCAGCATGTATCACCAGCCTGGGTGACAATCTATGCGCCATATAAATTAGCATCTTATTGCCCACAATGGCATAATCAAGTTAGTCACCTTGTCGTGTTCAAACTTAACTGGAGGATCGTCACGCGCTGTATGCTCAGATTCGGTGGAAGTCTAAAACCCCAAGCCTGATGAGACAAGAAGTTGAAAGAGACAATAGACTTACTGGAGGAGTCTCCCCGGTATCCGTAGCTGAGGTGGAGGAGTCGGTGTCGCCGGAAGCGGGAGGCTCTGAACTGTCCGAGATCGAAGTCTGGTCCGAGCTGTATGGAGCCCACTGGGACTGTCCGAAGACTTTGGGCCATAATTTAGACTCTTCGGCCTTATTGACCTGAACAGGCACCTTGACGAATCGTACAAATCGCCCACACAGGGCCAGCTTCCAACCTACGACGGCAGCGCACTGTGTCTCCTTTACAGCAGGGCCTGAAATGGGGCCTCTCTGTGGCTGAAGGCCACTGGACTCGCAGACTAAGCTACCGGAGAAGCCGAGGGCGACCTCTGGGATGGGATGAAATTGTACGGAGATACTCCGAGCGCTACTGCTGGAGTACACGCAGAGGTTGTGCCATTCCTTTGTTTTACGGCAAGCGGTAATGAAGTAGAGCTCGCCGTTCCGGACGGCATAGTTACCATTATCGCCATTCAGGAATCGGTACCACGCAGCGGTATGCTTCCTGGCGTAGTTTGAGGAAAGCTGTGAACGTTTGTCGCGCCAAAGTGTGTGCCGATCGGGAACATACAGTAAAGCGCCTGCTTTTTCCGAAATGGCAAGATTGAGGGCAGAACTGACACTGATAGGTGCGACTCCAGGTGCGCTAAACGAAATATATGAGAAATGTGCTTTGACCGTATTCGTGACAACACTCACATTGGCACAGAGATGTTCCCCGACACCTGCGCGGCATCGATAGTCTGAGATCTATAGCACTGCTGGTCTTGCATTGTCCGGACGTAGTCATGGGGCCTACAACCTGTGTACTTCTCATGTCCCGGTGGGAGCAACGAGACATGGTTGTTGTCTTGATTGCGCTGGTTGTCGGGCCCTAGACCAGCGCTGAAACCGTAGTTAAGGTCGCCCCATGAATCGATCCAGGAAACATCATAGAGCTGTGTTCCTTCAACAAGAAACTCGTTGTATGGGTCGTGAGGTTCGAGGTCATAGAGTGGATGACCTTGCATACGCTCCGCCATACAGCGAGCGTACTGTGTCACCAAAGCACAAGGAGTCATGAGGCTGTAAGAGAGCTTGAGACTGGAGAGAGAACGGAGAGAAATTGGATGAAGTGGATGATATAGCCTCAACCTGGATCAGTATCCATTTTATACGCCCTGCGACGCGGTGGAACGCAACGAACTAGTACATGGGAAGCTGGGACCGAGGTAGGTGACGGCAATTGCCACGAAGGCGGGTCCCTGCATGCCAATTGTTACGCTTTGGTCTTCCTTATGCCATCACTGGACAAGGGCTCTGGAGGGATAGGACGACTCTGACCTGAAACCCACTCACGTACGCTCCCCCCCAAGTATGTCCGCAGAACTCTTCCAGAATGACTACGCGCGTATGTTCTATCCAAAGGCTCGCGGATACACGCCCATCGTTCCAGACGGGGATCAAGCTGACGATTCGGAAGCCTTTCTCGTCGAAGGCGTGCAAATTGGCGACCTCATATACAGGGAAAGTACCGGGCCTCTTGTTTACGCTGGTATCAATATCACGAAAAGCGCTGACGATCCACGAAACTGGCAAAAATTGCCCAAGGATTATCAACCGTGTTCTTTGGAGTTAGGCATCGACTACACTATCAATTCCTCCCGTTATCCCAGCCCTAGTGTTGTCTCTAGTACAACAGACGCCAGCGCAGGATTTGATATCCACCCCTTTACTCCTTCGCAGTGCGTTACCCTCCCGATGTCGTAAGGCACTCTTTGATACCCCTCCACAGGCCGGACGGCATAGAGAGATTCAAGTTATCGACCACCTCCGCTCAGGGCGCATATTGTGCGCTGCCTTTCGGTGGCTCATCTTATGAGTGCACGGCTTCTGGAATTGCGAAGCTGCAGCGCTTCGCCATGATATACGGCGTGTCGTTCTATCATCAAACGGTCCATGTAGACAGCCTGGACATCCAGAACGGTGATCTTGCCGTCGTTACCGGGTGCGAAAAAACGTCGTATTGGGCATGCGGCTTATTTTCCTCTGAAGGACCGAACCCACGATTGACAAAGACGCTCTCCGTTCCTAAAGTTTTGGAAGGAATTGCGCAGCCCATACACATTATCGGCTCATGTCCTTTGGAGAGCCACTCTACATCGGGTGACTACTGGATTCAAAGCGGTGGGCGGGGCGCCGCCTACATTTTAGAAAATGAGCCAGCCTGTTTCGCCTTTCGTGGATTCTATATTTCTCTGAAACCATCCGTTTATAACGACATTCGGACGCCTTTGGGCATCCGGCAAACCTTGTGGTATGCTCTTCCAAAGGTGTTACGACCGCCAACGCGATCGTGGCCCTTGCTGATGTTTCCTGCCGTGAGTTTGCTCACTCCTCGTCAATCACTCAAAAGCTAACAAAAATTCAAAGCCTTATCATCCATGTGCCTCCATTTTCGAGCTCGTCCATTCTTCGGTATGACGCCTGCTGCTTTCTGTCGATATAGTGTGTGCTGACCAGTGCTAGGACTCGCGTGTAAAAACAGTCGTTGTCCATGACAATGACATTCTCAGCGTGCTGGCATCTGTGCGTTTGTATTTTGCTTGGACTTTTGATGCTTCTGAAGTCTGCTCTAGGACGAGAATTTCCTTCCCATTGACGCTGAATTAGCCCGAAGAATGACGGCACGGTATGTCGTCCTCGTAGATTCCGGTGCGTCGAGTGCTTGCATGCTTTTTAGATACTAAGATATCATTCATAGCTGGCCGCGCCTTCCTACAGGAGAAGATCAATGTGAAGCTCAGTAAATGGGAGAGATTTAGGCTGACTTCCCGACGTAAATTCATTTCTGTCCACCGCGAACATCTTGTCAGCGATTCCGCGACGTCATAGCAATGTTTACCTGTATTTGTATGTACTCCCTCAACGATAGGGCACGCCCTTCTCGAACTGTGCAACACTACTTGTCTAAATCCCTACTGGCACACATATTACACGCGTTGTACTGACATGCCGTTGTGCTCTATTAGGGGTGAAACGACATCGCCCTTTTCATGTGGCGACTTGGAGCACAATGACAATAATTTGTGGGGACAACTTCTCATACTGCCCATTTGGATGCGGAACGGTATTACTTCGTATCAAGGAGCTTGGATACGGCTGTCAGGAATACTGTCGGCGGATCAGTTCACTGATACTTTCTTCCTTTCCTATGACAATGCTTTGTGGGTCCCAATTCTCATGCATTGTATCCCTGCTTCATTTTATATTTCCGTTCCACAAGGCAATCTAGAAAGGTAAAGGACATCTGTTATTATTCGAAGTACGAAGCTTTGACTGACGTTATGAACTACTACTTACACGACCAGTGTCATTGTTCCCAAATTTAACGTGCCGACAACAAGAAGCGACATGCCACCTTCTAAGGAAGAGAACAATACGATGGTAGCAGACCTTTGCCAAGGCTCAGAACTGCCTTATAGCATGGGAAAGGAATCTCCTTTTCTGCGACACTCGTCGTTCTATGCCCTCGCGTGTGATGTGGAGTTGTCTTGGAGCTCACGAACCATGAGCCATCGGAGGCTCGATTGGCCTGGCCAAACACGGAATGTTTGCACACGATTCACTTCAGCGGGTCGTAGTCTATTATGCACGGTGTTTGATCATATCGGACATGACATCTACGCACTACCAGGAGTACACAGCCCGACTTGTGTACCATCATTGTTGGTGGCGCAATTCAAGGCCCGCTTGAAGTTCTAGTATTCTTGGATGGTAAGGGACGAAGAGGATGTCACGATCTCACTGCCAAGCCTTATGCTCTATTCGCTCAAAGGAGAACATCAAAGACAAAGTTCGTTCATGTCCAAACGAGCAAAGCTGAACCGGCGGCGGGGACTGTTCTCATGGTATTGTTCAAGATAAGTGCGTGGGGAGCTGGTTCAACTGCTCAGGCTCTCGTTCTCCACCTTCCAGATTCGCGGACAATAACAGTAAGCACCGACGTTATGGGTGCCCTCGTGTCAATATGAAAGTGCTCCTTTGACGGATGCGAACAATCACAGTCGAAGCTTTGACAGGCTGTCCTTCTTCTCAGTCTGGATGCTTCTGTGGACACACAGATGGATTGAACAAAGGCGGAATTGGTGGGATTGCGTCCCCACAGATCCATCTTGTCGGGTCGCGCGCGGTCAAACAAGAACAAAAGCGCTTGTGCAATAGTCACTGAACGAGAACTTGTCTTAAAAATTGGCACGGGGTAGTAGATGCCCCTCGCCATTCATAGGTTGGTACAGGATTGTAATTTGCATGCTACACTTGGAACCGGAACATACGTGAGACGGACAGCACGAATATAATACTACCAAGTCGTATTGGACAAGAGGTCCGCAGTCTTGCGGCGTAAAGATAAAAATCGACTGCCAGTGGTGTCAGCTTTTTTCAGTGTTCTCTTTACCCGGCGTTCCTCCACACCGGTCATCTTCACCTCAGACTTGTCTATGAGGCGTGCTCGACCCGCTTGCATGAAATGAGTCACCGGACAAAGGAAGAGACGCAACACGAACCGAAATCGACGATGACGAAGTATCTAGCAATCATCCTGCGTGCCAATTCGTTGTCATTTGGCATGATTTTCTCGTCCTGAAGGATTTTTTCATATAGGAGGGATGATAACAGGGGACTACAGCGACTCACCGGCTCCAGCACGGTAAGAACATCATTGTCATGAACAACAGCTGTCATTATTCGCTTATCCTAAGTAATGCGGCTCAGAAATGATGCAGACAACCTATACACAAACCCACGGATGCTAGGACGAGCTCCGAGATAGCCGTACATGGATGATAAGGCTGAGTAGGGTTTTGTTTAGTCAAGGAGTATATTTATGAATTGAGGGACTTACCGGAACTTGATGTGGATAGACAGGCCATGTCTTCACGGGTGGGCGCAGAAAGCGGGGAAGAGCATGCCATAGTTGCTCATGGGTAGTCTTTGGCACGCGCATGTCGTTGTAGATGGATGATTTCAAGGAGACTCGAAATCCGCGAAAGGCGAAGCAGCATGTTTGTTTCTCGAAACGATTTGCAGTGTCCGTTCGTGCACTTTGGACGTAGTGGTCAAACAGAGTCGGCGAAGTCTCTTCATCGCAGTTCTGAATCATTCGTATATTCTGTACAATCCCGTCTTCGACTTTGGGCACGACAAGCCTCTTCCTGAAAAGAGACTCACCATGACTTAGAGAAGAGAAGACTCCGCACGTCCAATAGGAGGCCTTTTCACAACCTGTGACCACGGCGAGATCGCCGTTTTGTAAATCCAGGGAATCAACATGCATGACTTGGTAGTACCAACTGCGGCCGTGCTCCAGTGCGAAATGTCGAATCTTCTGCAAGCCTAACGACGTACATTCATGAGATGACCCTCCGAATGGTAGGCCACAATACGCTCCTTCTGGGGCACTAGTGGAGAATTCGAGCTTCTCAAAGTCATGGACGCTGTTGCTTTATGAGAAACTGTCCAGTAATCATCATTAAATTTACAGACTCAGCTCTAGGGACGGAACGGACGCTAAACGCGTCCGATGCACTCGTTGTGGCAGAGAAAACACTTGGACTTGGAAAGCGCGCCTCGTCGACAACGTAGTCGATGCCCGGTTCGAGGACCAAGGGCTCATACCCCTTCGGAAGTTTCTGCCAATTTCGCGGGTCGTTGGCATTTCTGGCGATATTGATTCCAACGTAGTGGACGAGTCCTGAGTGTCTACGAAGCACTAGGTCTCCGAGCTGGAGGCCCTCAAGAGAGTGGGCTTTAGATGAATGAGCTTGGAACGCGTCGGGGTTAATCGTTGTGTAACCACGAGCCGTTGGATAGAATATACGGGCGTAGTGGTCTTGGAAGGGGTTGGAGGTCATGGCTCGGCGGGTGTAGAATGAAAGTTTCGTAGAGGGCTCGCCCTATCCCTCCAGTCCCTTGTCCGATGATGGCATAAGGGAGAATAACAATGGAACAATAGCCAGCCAGGGACAAAGCTTCGTGGGAGAGTGCTAAAGTACCTCGGTCCCTTAAACCTTAACCTCCTTCCTGATCAAAGCAATACCGTTCTCATGAATTCAGTCCATCGCGTAATGCTGAAGTGGTCGCGGAAAGGTCTCCTCGACCCGTATAAAGCGGTGTAAAAGCGATTACAGTCGACATTACTCCTCTCTACCAACTGCTTTACTTCTTCCTTTCGACTCGATGTCGGCATCTATTGCAATCGCTCGACACTATGCTCGTTGCCTCGCTGAAGCAACCGGAGGTCATCCACTGGTGGATGCTACGTCTCCCTGTGTCTACGCGTACTTCCGCCAGGAAGGTACTCAGCTTTTCGACGTCGGTTACCTCGATAATAGGTTTGGCGCCCTACATTATGTTTTCAGTGCTTGCCACGACCGGTGCGCTACTCGAAACCAGGATAATCTCGGGAACAGCATAGCCCCTGCGTGTCACGTTCGATATACCGGGGCTGATCACGAGGACGATTACGATGACAGGAATCATCCTGGAGAGTACTGTTATCGTTCGCAGACCGTCCTCGCGACGTCCGCCAGCGCTGACGTCTCTGTACCAATGTGAGTCCTAAGTCACCATCCATCTCATCGCAGTAGCCTAACATTCATTTAGACCGACTGGCATTCCCGGTGTTGAGGCTAGCGTTGGCGCAGAGGTCTCGTTCTCGACCAGCAATGAGGCGGGAGCGTTGCTCTTTCTACCTCAGCCGCACTCCGTAATTGAAGACGCTCGCGAGAATCTCTCCTCGAGCTATGCGAAGAGACATACCAAGGCTTGGTACCGACACGTCAACGAAACACATAGGCGCGGTGTCCGTAACGGCGAGTTATACTTGATTACGGGATGCCACAAAACCAAGGAGTGGCACAATGTCTGCATCTACAGCAGTCAGCGTTCGAAAGACGCTTCAATCACGTTCAAGCCCGTCGCGGAACTGGGTCTGACGTTCAGTGGTCACTTGTATGTTGCCGCTGAGGGGATGCAGTCTCACGAGGGTCCACCAGTGAAAGCTGTCAAAGACACGGAATGCGTTGTCGTTAGTGGCTGGAAACTCTACATGTGCAGCCGGGCTTGGCGATATGCAACGCGACGACGACAGCACAACGGTACGATGACCGCGACCGCGGCAGCACAACGATAACGTCCTCAAGACTTAGGAGCTCGCCGGCGCGCTGTCTGCTGCCAGCACGGCGTCGAGGTGCGTGCGTTTCTTCATATTCTCATCAGATTTCATCTGGCTATGTCTTCAACGAGGACAAAGACGACGAGGACCACAATATCAATAACGACTGCAAGCACGACGAGGATGCCGGGTACGAGGGCGAGGACCCTGGGCACAAGGACGAGGACCTTACGACGACCACAGATACTTACGAGGCCGACGCGTACTAGGACGACCACGACTACGAGGACGATAGATACCATCAGCAAGAATTGCGGACCGCTGCGCAGACCGCAACAATGATGATGATGAGCTGCGACTGACGAGCCGCGACACTCACAACTGTTACAACAACGACTGCGAGCCACGACAATGTTTGAACCCCAGCGGAGACTGCCAGGAGTACGCGGCAAGATTGTGAGCAAGACAAGACGAGGCAGCGACATTGCACAGACGGCGAGTTCTCGAGATAACCGACAACGTTGATGCACTGGAAGATCGCGACGCGGTACATGTAACAAGGTGAGATTCATAGACTGCCTGATCCCCGTTCTCATATACATGCAGATGCACCACCACCTGAACCACTGAAGTATGCCTCCGACGGCCACAGTAGGTCCCCATGGTTGTGCCTAAGACAGTTCGGGAGGATTGGGTCATCCACCCACCCACTGCCACAACATGTGGCGCCGCGAGCCTCTCAGTAGCACTAGCTGTTCTGTACTTTGGTATATCATGCTTGTGTAGTAGTCATAGCTCAATGCACATTTCATATCACCCCATCCTACCTGTCGTACAAGCAAATTGTGGCATTGAAGCCTGGAATATGGCAGGTATGGTACAGTATGGTCACTCTGTATGGCTCTGTATGGCTGGCGGTGGGAGCGTGTATGGTGGTATGCAGGTCATTTATGTCACCATACAGGCTTGTACTTACTGATGTACGATGTGTTCGCGGCGGACAGAAATAAATTTACGGCTAGGATTCAACTGAAATCTCTCCCATTTACTGAGCTTCACGTCGTTCTTGTCCTGTAAGAAGGCGCGGCCAGCTATTGAATGACATGTTAGTATCAAAAGGGATGCAATCGGTCAACGCACCGGAATCCGCGAGGACGACATATCGGGCCATCATTCTTCGCGCCACTTCCGCGTCATTAGGCAGGAAGCTCTCGTGCTAGATAAGAGAGTGAATGAATACATAAAAGCTCAACTATAGGTAGACGTACCGGTTCTATCACAGACAGAATGTCATTATCGTGGACAACGACTATCTTGACGCGTGTGTCCTGGCGCTGATCAGCACGCATTGTACTTGCAGAAAGCACGAAGTATCCTACCGACGAATGGACGAGTTCGCAGATGGGTGCACCTGGATGATGAGGCTGATGGCTCTGATCAGTTGCTCAGTCCTTGAGGATAGGCGCCAGTGCAAACTCGCAGGTGCACAACTGCGCATCCGCAAGGGCCATGATCGCGTTGGCGGTCGTAACACCTTCGGAAGAGCATGCCACAATGATTTTCGGATGCCCCAGGGCATTTTTATATCATTGTATATGGACGCTTTGAGAGAGATGTAGAATCCACGAAATGCAAAACAGGCCGGCTGGTTTTCTAACATGTAGGTGGCACCCGCCCGACCGCTTTGAAGCCAGAAATCAACGGCCATCTGGGTGCTCTCCGAAGGACAGGATTCAACTATGTATCTTTCCTCCGCAATCCCTTCACGAACTTCGGGAATGCAGAGCGTCTTTGTCAATCGTGAGTTGGGTCCGGCAGAAGAGAATAAGCCGCATGTCCAGTACGACGTTTTTTCGCACCCAGTAACGACGGCTAGATCTCCGTTCTGGATGTCCAGGTTGTCTACGTGAACCGTTTGATGAAACCATGAGGCTCCGTAGACCATGGCGAAGCTTCGCGATTCCTGACGCTGTGCACTCGTAAGATGAGCCGCCGAAAGGAAGGGCGCAATATGCTCCCTGGGCTGCGCTGGTCGAGAACTTGAATCTCTCTACGTCGTCTGGTCTGTGGCACCCATCGATGAGTGCTTTACAATATTCTATGAATGACGCACTGAGCACGAGTGATGGGGTTTAGCTCAAATTCCGCGCCTGAGACAACGCTAGGACTGGGATAGCGAGATGCATCAATGGTATAGTCGACACCCAGCTCTAGAGAGCACGGTTCATAATCCTTCGGCAAGGATTGCCAGTTTCGTGGATCATCAGCACCCTTGGTGATATTGATACCAGCGTAACGTACTGCGCCGATATATCAGGTCGCCAATTCGAACGCCTTCCAATAGGAAGGCCCGCGAATCGTTGGCTTGCATACCATCCGGATTCATGGGCGTGTAACCGCGAGCCTTGGGATAGAACATACGCGCGTAGTCATTCTGGAAGAGTTTTGCGGACATGGTCGGCGGGAGGCGGGTCGCTTTAGATCTTTCGGGTGGCGGTATGAAGAAGATAAAGTACAGTAGCGCCACAAAAAAGAAGACCCAGAAGACGGCGCCACAATGATGGCCGTGGCCAAATCGGATCGTGCCTGTACGCGTCTACACACGTTTCTATCCTCTTCCCGTGATCGTATTCGACGTTGATAGAGTCTGGATAGAGTAGTGAGTTCAAACTCGGGAACCATCAACATTCAGCCGATGAAGAGAATGGAGCGGGGGTGAGTAGGTCTCGGTGTGAAGTGATGTAGTACTGATGACTACAATACCTTCCGGGCCAGTGCAGAACTTGGGCGATGCACTTTGATACGATGATTGTAGCATGTATCCCATCTGGGCTTACACGGCGGGTAGATTGGTTGAATCTCGTTCTGGCCTTAGAGGTGGAGTGAATTTCCTGGCTTCCAAAGTCTATTTGCACCTTATGACCAGTGCGACTGATGACTATGGAGCAAGGTGATAATGAGAGGAAAGTTCGCGATTGGACGCGTCTCTTGGTCTCGCTGCTTGGCTCCGGACTGGGGAGATAGTCTGATGGTGTCCAGGATATGAATTCGCTGGGCTATAGAGGCGAAGCAGCGAATGGGATGAGCGGACTCAGGTCGTCTAGAAGAAGTCTAGACCCTAGGCCGCATGACGTCGATGACGAGAGCCTCATTCATAAGTAAATCGCCGAGTAGCCAGCTTGGTTCAGTACCACCATGACCTCAGTTATCGACCCCAAGGCCATTGGCAAGCCTATCCGTGCGCGTCGTCACGTTCGCACGTTGACAGGTAAGCGTCGCCGTCGTTGGCGACGACGAGCTCGAGCTGATTCTGTCGATTTCCAGGGTATTTGCCTGAGACTGACGAGGCCGGGAAGGAAAAATGGCCTAGAGGCGACGAGACGACGTGGAAGGCGAATACTCGCGGTGTTGATACAGGTACGTGTAGTCATTGGCTTCCACTGTGACGATTGTAAACTGACTGGATCCCGCTAGATGTGCCATCCATTACGAAATCGGTCGTGAATCATGTACAGACATCGCTGGCGCGTCAGGCGTACAATCTTGGTGAGATGCGCACTATCTCCGACTGCTGTCGCTCATACTCGGAACAGATAACCTTGGTGCCTACCAGGCGGCCGCGTTGTCCGTCCGAGACAACTTGATTGTGCGTTGTATCGCAATCTTTGATTCCAATCCACTGACATCGCCTAGCTCAACTGGAATGAGACTCAGCTCACGTACACGCGCAAGGCACCCAAGAGGGCCTACTACCTGTCCCTCGAATTCCTTATGGGAAGGACTTTGGATAACGCCGTATGTCGCCCGTTCAACCTACAGACCTTGCCTTGACGCGTCTCCAGCTCCTCAATCTTGGACTCAAGGAGCAGTATCAAGAGGGCATCAACAAGCTCGGCTTTTCCATCGAAGATCTTCTCGACCAGGAACGCGATGCGGCACTTGGGAATGGTGGTCTCGGTCGTCTTGCGGCATGTTACCTCGATTCATCAGCATCTCAGGTATGCGCTGCTGGTCCGTCGCGTCGCGTACAGCGTCATGACCTCTTTCATTTACTAGGAATTGCCCGTCTGGGGATACGGCTTGCGATACCAATACGGTATTTTCCAGCAGGTAAATTGATTCCACGGCGTTTTCGTCCCATCATTGACGCGTTGCTGCAGCTTATTTCACCGGAAGGAAATCAGCTGGAGGCACCCGATCCGTGGCTGGCGAATCAGAATCCATGGGAGGTAACTTTGTCTTATCTTATCATCACTCTTCCCGTAATTGAAATTGCCTTGCAGCTCCCTCGTTTGGACGTGTCCTATGAAATACGCTTTTACGGGAATGCAGACCGCCTCAACGACGGCACTCCCCGTGCATCTTGGACTGGTGGCCAGGAAGTTTTGGCGATTGCGTACGACGTGATGATTCCTGGTTGCTACACCAAGACGACGAACAACCTACGGCTCTGGGAGAGCAAACCCAAGAGAGGCTTTGATCTCAATTCGTTCAACGGTACCGCGCTTTCTCTTTCTATCAGACATGACGTTAATGGTCCCGCTTATAGCTGGTAACTACGAGGGCGCGGTGGCAGCATCTAACAGCGCGTCTGCGATCACGTCGGTGTTGTATCCCAATGACCACACGTAAGTCATTCGGTGCGACGAGCCAATCGAAATTGACTGATTTTGCAGAACATGTACGTTTCCTTTACCCGATGTATCGTTCGTCTGATAAGGGATGCGCAGTCGGAAAGGAGCTGCGATTGAAGCAACAATAGTGCGTATACCATACACTTGAATATATGACACTCTGACCATGATCAGCTTCTGGACTGCTGCGAGTCTGGCAGACATTTTACGTAGATTCAAGAACTTGGGCAAGCCACTGACTGAGATTCCGGATTGTGCGTGTCTCCTCTTTGATCTCGCACATTCCATAACATCGAGGTGCAGATATCGCTGTGCAGCTCAACGATGTATGAGACTTCTCCTCACCGTTGTCAGCCGTGACTGACTGCCATGTAGACCCATCCCACGCTGGCTATCCCGGAGTTGATGCGTATCTTGGTGGATGAAGAGGATTTGGATTGGACCACCGCCTGGAACATCACTACCAACACGATCTTCTATACGAATCACACCGTGTTGCCCGTAAGATTCTTTTGACCGCCATGTAGATTGATATCGATGGCTTTACAGGAAGCCTTAGAGAAATGGCCCGTTCCTCTGATGGAACACGTTTTACCGAGGTATGTACTCTTGCTAACGTTGAGATCGCAGACTCAATAAGTCGCCTGGCAGACATATGCAGATTATCTATGACATCGTGCGTCTTGTCCATACGCTCTCGAGCGCTTTTCTCACCCATGCGTGTTTCATGTGCTGTGCAGAACTTGTACGCTGTCCCATCATAAGGGTTCGCTACATGCTGACCATCGAATAGATACTTCTTACAAGCTGTTGAGAAGAAATTCCCTGGTGATCGTGACAGATTGGGTCGCATGTCTTTGATCGAAGGTAGGCTTCGTTCTCTTTGTAGCGCTCTGTACTGATGTGGATTTCTATCAGAGGGTTACCCTCAACAAGTTCGTATGGCGCATCTTGCGTGCATCGGTAGTAAAAAGGTCAACGGTGTCGCTGAGGTATTGTTCGACCAATATCTAGCCGAACTTTGACTAATTGCTTTACAAGTTGCACAGCGATCTCGTGAGGACGACCATCCTGAAGGACTTCGTTGAATTTGAGGGTATAAGCAAATTCAGTAATGTCACGAACGGCAGTAAGTGCTACCATACTTCATACGGTGGTCTATCCTGACGGGCGTATAGTCACTCCTCGCCGCTGGTTGGATCAAGTGCGTACTTTGTCGCCACGTGTTTCGTGCTCTCATAACTGTTGTAGTGTAACCCGGAACTCAGTGCGCTTATCTCCAAGACGCTGAAGATTGACAAGAGTGTATGGCTCAAGAACTTGGATCTTATCGAAGGTCTGTTACCCTTCACGGAGGATGCGGCCTTCCGTAAAGAGTGGGCTGCTATCAAGCAGAGAAACAAGGAGCGTTTGGCACACTACGTGGAGACGACACTTGGCTTGAAGATTAACACCCATGCGATGTTCGATGTGCAGATCAAGGTACAGACCATCGCCCTTTTCTTTGTCTTGTGCTGATCCGCGCCTCCTAGCGCTTACACGAATATAAGCGACAGACGCTCAACATTCTCGGTGTTATTCATGTGAGTCCATTGCTTGTGCTGCAAGAACAGTGTTGACCGCGGGTACGCAGAGGTACCTGTCGTTGAAAGCGATGTCGCCCAAGGACCGGAAGAGAATCAACCCGCGTGTGGTGTTTTTCGCCGGGAAGGCCGCGCCTGCTTGTAAAGACATGTTTTCTCGTGCTGACCTCATACTAAACGTCCATGTAGACTTTATCGCTAAACTCACTATTCGACTCATCGTAAATGTTGCGCGTGTCATCAACGCAGATCCCGACACCAAGGACTATCTTTCATTATATTTCATCCCCGACTACTCTGTGTCTGTAGCAGAAGTGTTGATCCCGGCTTCCGATATCAGTCAACACATTTCGACGGCAGGAACTGAGGCGTCTGGAACGTCCAATATGAAATTTTGTCTCAATGGCGGTTTGCTGGTCGGAACTGTTGGTAGGTCGTTTCGCTGTATCTAAAGCTATGTTGCTGATTCGCATGCCATGTAGATGGCGCCAACATCGAAATCGCAGAACAGGTTGGCGAGAGCAACGTGTTCTTCTTTGGTCATCTTACTCCGTGAGCCTCTCGCTGTGATGCGTAGACGCTGCTAACTGCGATCAGAGCTGTGGAGGATCTTCGCCATCAACACCGATACCACCCTGTGCCCATTGAAGAGAAATGCCCTGCATTAGCGCATGTTCTAGACCAAGTTTCGGCCGGTCTGTTCGGCGATGCTGGCGTCTATGAACCGTGAGTTCAGTTAACTTGAACTCTGGAAACCTTTGTAACGTACATGCCAGGCTCCTCAACACTATCCGCCAAGGCGATTACTATCTCTTATCGGATGATTTCGATTCATGTAAGTGATCATCGCGCGGATATACAGCTCTGTCCCTCATACCCTGTTCTCAGACATGGCAGCGCTCGATATGGTGGACGAGGCCTATATGGATAAGGAAGAGTGGATTAAAAAGTCGATTCGAACGACGGCCAAGGTCAGTAAATGAGAGTTCTCGGTAGCAGCCGCTTGCTCATGCTTTCCTCATCCAGATGGGCAAGTTCAGCTCTGACCGGGCAATCATGGAGTACGCTGAGAGTTACTGGAACTTGGAAGCTACGCCCGTCACCGCGTGATGGATGAATGAAGAGAAACACTGCACGGACATTTCTATGACCTGTAGAATATATGTATCGAACAGCAAAGAGTGTACTTGTATTTTGTTTAACACGAATTTATGTTTGGATATACTTACCGCTCGGTCTGCAGGTGCTTTCTTCTTGGCAGCAAACGCTTCTACTCGAGACCCAGAGATTAAGTTTTTGTTTGACCTTCTAGCGGGTGTGCTGCTATTAGTGCAAATGGGAACGTCCTCTGACGAGCATTACCGCGCGAAATATTTTAACCTCTACCGCAAAGGCGATAAACATACATACACTTGTAACAGCGATACGTTTCAAACCAGCACGAGAGTGGATGCTCGCGTCAAATTCTCAGTAGTCTCCCTACGAAGTTCTCTCACGACGTCCTAGCAAGGCATTAGCGAGACCTTCGTGGTTGTCACAGACACTCACCTGCGTCTTCTCAATCTTCTTCGTCAAGCCAACGCCTTCCCCAGCCCAAATGATTAAATGACTTTGCTGTCCCTTCGCCTCTTCAAGCCGCCTAAACCTCTCCTCCATTGCCAGTCCGTCCACTGCGTCTTTCCAGATTCCGTTGGCAATAGCTCTTCCGTCTATACCTGCGGGCCATCCCATCGTCTTTCCCATCTCATCGAACATCATACCACGTTTCGTTGACCCGAGATCAGACCTCAGGAGAACATCTTTCTTCTCGGGCGAGTAGGCACATTCCTCTGTGTATAGGAACCGCGTACCGCATACGACCCCAGACGCGCCCATGGTCAGTAATGCTGCGATGTGCGCCCCATTTGAGATGCCACCGGCTGCGACGACGAGTGGTCCATCTTTAGGTATGACGGGGAGTACGGCACAGAGTAGTATAGAGAGAGGTGGGGCAGTAGCGCCTCCGTGTCCGCCAGCTTCAATACCTGACAGGTAGTCAGTTTCCGATTCGGACAACGAACGGGCAGTAGAGATGATTTACCTTGGAGGACTAGAACATCGACTTTCCATTCGTTCGCCGCCCTCACTGCCTGCTCAACTGAATTCACCATCACAAAGACAACCGTCTTATGCTCCCTCTCAGCATCGAACGCCCGCACTTTGTCCACGTATATATTCAGGTCATCACCAAACGCGAACCATATCGCCTTGGGCTTTTCAGCAAGCACCTTCTCCAGCCTCTTGTCCTCGGAATCCGGGCTCTCCGTCATCGTCAGAATCCAGCTTATAAAGCCGACGCCCATGGGGACTGGTGCTTCGTCAGGAAGGCCGAGATCGCGCCGCACGCCGCGTAGGACATCGACGATCTGGGCGGACGAGTCGATCCCTGCGCCGTAGAAGGGAAACGCCCCTGCGCGCGCGGCGGCAGACATCATGGATCTGGTGGTCGCGACCGCCATGGGCGCGATGAGGATCGGCGCGGGGACATCTGTTTGGTTATGACATTTAAAGTTCAAACAGACATTGGTGAAATGAATGTGGACGTACTAAGTAACTGTGAGAGCTTGGTGTTGATGGAATCGGACGGCATGGTGGTGGTGGAAGGATAACCCTCGCCTAGGTTAACACGACAGGCTTTCGGACCAGTGTGCCCATCTCACACGCGTCCAGGCCGATCGCCGACCCGCGCTGTGCACTGATCCCATAGAGGGATCAACCTCACGCTAGGACGCCGATCAGCATTCCTTACTTCGTGTATCCCCACCACGAAGTAAGGCAGGGCATCCAATCCAAAAGTGATTAAAATCTTAACCTCAACGTACGACTATATATCCGAGGGAGGGGTGTTCATATGGTACTCCTCAACATAAGTAAAGACATCCGACAAAAAACGTCCAAAACGTCGAATAAAAGACGCGTCGAGTGCCACAGTCACGAGTATGTCTTCATCTACGACACCGAGGCAGCGGGCTTGTTTGCGGAGAGGGGGATGAAACCCCCAAATGTCCTCCAACAACTTCTCTCAAAGCTGTCAACCTATTGTTGTACTCACACCCGAAACAGATATGATCCACGGTCTCGACCTCCTCCTCACAGAGCAACAAAGCCGCCACTCTCTTGGCACTCCATCTGGCCGGTATCGCGTCCTTCGCCGCAGTACTTCAAATGCCAGAGGATAATCTGAGAACATCAGCTTTGTGAACGCCCAACCAAGACACCGTGTTGGGGCCAGTCTATCCATCACGGCAGCAATTCCGTAGACAGGCAGAAAACCTGCACAAACATTGTCATTTCAATCGTCCCCCGCACGATACCAACACTCAATGGTTTTGACTACCTCCTCATTGCCACAACTTGGACACCATACAGACAAGAAGCCTAGAGTGAGCCACTTTCGTGCTTCAATATGAATCCTCTCCCACATTACCATCAGTGTGCACATAAGTAGCAGATGAGAAGCTAATATACCCAGAGTCAACACTGCCGACGAGGGCGACACTCCCATGCTACTAAGCCCAATCAGCTGTGGCGATCAGATATGAAGAACACATACGCGGCAGGATCAACCCTCACCAACTGAATGAGGCACTTCGAGACCTAACAGAGCAGAAATCCCGGAGATGTGAGACATACAGCGCGCGCGCGCCCGAGGGCAGTCACAGTCAAATCAGCGCGACGAGTCGTCAACCCCGTGGGCCCCAGTCAATGCGGTCCACTGGCAAGCAGTGTCGACCCAGTCCTGTAATCTGCACCGACAGGAACCCAACCGTCAACTCCCCTACAGACAATAATGTGTTCTTCTCGCACCATCACAATTGAGACGTCAAGGATGAACCAAGACACAGAGGCGTATTCCGGAGATGTGAGGGATCGTATCAGCGCACGCTCGGCAATTGTGTCTAAGACAAACAGACACAGCGTGCCCACAAGGCCGAAGGACATGCACAAACCCAAATCCACAGACGAGAGCACGGAACCCAGAACCACGACGGACAGGAAAGCACGAACCAGAACACGGCCACGGAACCACGGACAAACAGACAAGAGTACGGATACGGAACAAACAAGAAAATGCCACGGGGCGCACTGGAACGAACAAGAAAATGCCACGTGGTTACGGAAAGAACAACAAAACACTGGTGTGTATGGTGTTGACCGGTCGTGGTGGTGGGTGATTCGACGGAACATCAAACACAATTGACAAATCCATTTCAAAGACACCAGTTTCTACCGTGCTTGAGGGAACGGCATGACTAGTAGCGAACAAAAAACTCTCCCCATTGAAGAGTAGAGATGTTGCATGTGTTGGTAGCCCAGAGATCATGACATAGAGCGCCTAGAAATTCGCGTCGTTCCGGCTTCGATTTGTATCACAGCGTCGGACGACTCCCAATTAGGTCGAAATTGAGCTATATCGGGGACGAAATGAATGATAGTGCCTGTAGATCGCCGCCTCATGAAGGGTAATCGCTGGAAACGAGTCATGGTCGGGATCAAGACGCGTCGACCATGGTGGGGGGAAGTAGGAGGGTGTGGTCACGGTCTCATTGCATTTATTATTAGAGGGGCTTAGGCGAAACACCGTAGCGAAGCCGGTTCCGACTCCCGAGCACATCGGGAAGTATAGTCTGGGTATTGCGAACGCTCACATGAGACGCGTTCCGGCGCGTCTGTTTGTTCGCGTGTGCTTGCCAAACATTGGTTTTCTTTATTAGCTTACTAGGTCTGTCGGGGTACTTATATCCTCAGCTAGATTAGTTAGGCAGTTCCAGATATAAACATAGTAACACGGACTGTTGATAACCAGTGCGATAGCGCAGCAAATCTATCTGCACTGAGCGTAGCAGATGCGGCGACCACATAGGCGGACCTCGTCGATGCGTAGTCAGCAATGCCTCAGAGAAAGTATTATTAAATGAGAAAGAATAGAAGAATACGTTTACCCAGCCAAACGCTCGACATATGAATTGCCTTTCTTCAGATGGCTTTCGCTCTAGCATTTCAATTGCACAAACCAAAACACTACGTTGCAGGGGCTTCGCTTGACTTGTTATGATACTTTTCTCTGCAGCTCTGAGGCCGACTTGGTTCTTCGTCATCAGCAGTACTGAATTCCTGTGTAGAATCGATTACTGAACGTACACGAACAGTGTCAGAATATAAACTTACCTGCAGTGCTATGTCGTTGGTTTCCGTCGGACACCTCACGTCAAGGGGACGCTGACTTCTGAAGGGCATCGCAGATCGGTGAAAGTTCGTTTCCGCATCCGCCCAGAACGCGCTTTGCATGACGATGTCGGGATTATGAGTCTGTCGGGTCGACTCGCGGTAGTTGAGTGTCGCCATGAGGATATTAGAGTACCTGACGAATATGTAAGCTCTCATCGATGAATCAAAAACACACGGGCATGCATTTTCCCTAGCAGCAAGAAAACCATGAGATGCATATTATACTGGTGAGTACTCAAGAATAAAGCCAACTCGATGATTGCGCATATGCTTGTGATCATTCCGGTCTCCATGTTGAAGCGAATGAGTTTGTTGATGAGGGCTGCAGTGGATCGAAAAGCTGCGTGCGGGCCAGCGCTATCAGGCTTGCGCCGGTAGAGTATAACGACGAGCGAGACTGTTATGATAAGATCACACGCGGCGCTACCAGCTAACCAGACCTGGTCATAGATGTGTATCAGTTTTCAAAGAGCAACTAGGACTCAGGAGGCGTACCGTAACCACATCGGAGTAGCTGACAAGATCGAGCACTCTGCGTTTTGAATCGACGCTAAAGTACTATCACTATATGTTTAGAATACCGACATCGCGATACTGAGAGGTCGAAGGAGCTTACGATGGCGGAAAGGACAAAGTTTGCAGTAACCTGCATCAACATGACCTGGGTCTGTGAGCAGCATTGTTATGCATACATCGAAAGAACTTACTAGCTCGATGAGTACGGGTAACCATAGACTCCGAGTCAGGCAGTAGATGCGCCACGCGTAGAATGTCTGTGCCATACCCGCCACTCCGATCCCAAATGTCGGTATCATTCGAAAATCACTGAAAGGCTGTGCTCACTGAAGCTCGAGAGAGGTGGTAGGGGTATCCAGCTCCAGTTCAAGAAGAGAATTGCTTCGGTGACGCCCCAGTAAGGTCCAAACGTGTTCCATGCCGCGATGGTCATGAACACTGTAAACACAGTCTCGAGGAAGAAGAAGCTCCAGACTGGGCCCATTAGGAACATCATGAGATCGTAAAGAAGTGCATACCTAGGATCTTTAGTGCCGCTCTGTCATGAGCGAATCGTTCTGCGTATATGTCTAACGACGGATAAGCACTGAGAATCGGATAATCTGGAAATGAGAAAGACGAACACACTTGTATAACGAGCATGCCATATAGGCAGTAGCTCCACATAAATCCTAGGATGAACGGTCCCGTTCTAAGGACAATTAGGTAGCTCAGATTCCGCCGTAGAACGACGCACATCAAGGAAACATTTGCAACACCTGGGATGTGGACGGGTTCCATCGTGGAGGACGGAAGAGGGAAGGCGTGTCAAGTACCTCTGACATGCTGGTCGCCCAAAATACGTTTTCTATTGAAAGCCGAAGAGTTAGGTGCTGTAAATGAAATGCTTCCGAGTACGATCATATCGGCGAGGGCGTGACAATGGGGACTGAAAAATAGCTTTCAGGGACGGCAAGGCCTGCAGAATCGGACGTGGCTGTGAATAGATAGATCATGGAGGTTGTGGGCAAGATGGACCTTCGGACCGGGCTTGTTGATCAACTGCGTTCAATTTTGCCTCTTTCTGATCCTGTTATCATAAAAGGTGAAGGAATTTGGGGCGATATGAGTATAGAAGGCACGCGTAAATAGCTCGTATGCCCAAGAGACATATTTTTGACGCATGTTATAGGCGCCTTGCAATAGAAGTCGTTCACATACCATAATGATAGTGCTTACAGACATTTCGGTGGTCTTCGGCATGCCTTATGCAAGGAAGACACTATCCATTATCGAACATGTCCAGCTCACACAGCTAAGAGTTTTTGGGATTATCTGTGCCATATGGACATAATTGTACGCGCCGCCTTGCTGTACTTAATCGATCTACACTTGGGCTCACTGCTCGGCCTCTCCTGAACGTATATATCGACGCTTGCTCATAGAGTAGGTATAGGTTATCTGGCTACTGACGGAGTAATTGAGTGGATCTTACCAGAAGGATGGCGTCAAGTTGCACAAGAGCTCGCCTGCCCCTTCCCTGTGTATCGCGCACTGACTAGACTATTCAGCCTCTTGATTCACTGTCCGAGTGTAGGTTCCTACATGCGCTACGTATTGATCCAAACAATTTGAGGCTATGGGTCCAAGGAGGTGTTGCTGCCCAAAGAGGCAACTCCACTCTTGCTCCCGACCATTATGAGCGCAGTGTCGGCCAGTCGACATCTGCTGCGACAACGTTTACACCGCTTGTATGCGACCTCGTTTCCGCGCCCGCCGCCACCGCCAACGGAGCCGCCGCATGTGACGACGTACAGGGACACATCGCGTCCCAGGCCGTACCAAAGAGATTTGCCGCGCGTCGAGGTACGTCCGTTATCCCTATGTACCGCACCCTCATCCTGATGGTACATTCTAGCGACGCTGGCCCGCAACCTTGGCGCTCGCCGTCGTTGGCGTGGCGGGCTGGGTAGCGTTTTACACGTTCGTGACGAATCAGGAGAAGATATCGAGCTCGGTCGTGAAACAAACGTTGCGGACAGTGCGGAGCGATGCGGCCGTGAAGGAGGTGTTGGGCGAGGCCATTCGGCCTCAACCGGAATGGTGGTTGAACGGGGACCCCAGGATTATCGGGTCGGTGCGTAATGGTTATGGTACTAGCGAATATATGCTGAATGTTTGGCACAGATCAACATGATGCAGGGAAATGTAGATGTCAGTTATCGAATCAAGGGGACGAAGGGTGCGTCAACTCGCTTTTCTGCAATTACTGTCATAAGGCCTGCGCTAGGTTCCGGAACACTCTACTTCACGAGCGTAAGGAGGGATAAGGGACTACCGTTTGATATATGTGCGTAGTCTTACCCTACATGCACTGGTACTAATGACGGCTGTAGTAAGATTTAAGATAATAGCCGATGATGGCACGGTCATAAATGTGGACTCTTCAAACGCGTAAATATCGCACCTGTAACCAAAACTATCCGCGTGCCAATGACATTTCTATCGGCACCATCCCTCAAGGCACATGTCTCGTTTACATTCCTATTCAAGTGCTCCCATTTGTTTCCCTCATTTCCCGTTACCACATACGTCCCAGTACTTCTCGCTAAGCGGTTCCAGTTCCATGTCGGATTGCCACGCGCCGCTCGTACCGACGATTGTCGCGCTACATTTACTGAGTGGGCATACCTATAGCAAATCGCTCGGTCATCTTCCGTTCTCAGCTAAATCTCCAAGCTCTTAATCACTCTAGCTTCACGACAATCTTGGCAGCCCGTTCTTCATCCATTGGTTCTGTAGCGATTTTGCTCCCGGAATCACAACAAAGGCAACGCGTCTTCGTCTGTTATGGCAATCCTTTTTGACTGTTTGATGATATAGACATTGTCGTTGTCGAATGCGGAACAATATATCTGAACTCTTTCGTCGTAGTTTCACGCTGATCCCATGCATGACAAGCACGGCTACGATGCTCATATTGAATGACTAGGTACCATGCACTGAACGCCTGACAGTAGGGCGTCGCCGACGCACGTTCCAATCGACACAATCAAGTGCGTACTTTATCCTTCCACGATTGCTACGCTAAAGGTCGTGTTTTTACAAGGAGATCAACTAAAGTTGGCGGCCAGTGTTAAGATCAAAAGCGGACTGGATGATCCTAGTCGAACTCACGAGATCTCAAGGCGGAGTCGTCACTGCCAGCCACAAGTGATAGTCTATTTGCATGGTACGTCGCCTCTGAAGAAGTACACTTTTACTTCCTGACATGTTACCTTTCTAGTGTAAGAAGTAGCAACGACTATCAGGCGACATGTGCGTAGTGCAACCTTCTTCTAAAATTGTCAATGATGGCGGTTGTTGTACGTTTTGAATCGGGTAGTGACCCGCGATGACACATTTCGCTGTGAACCCGTCAACTTGCTTCATCATGGCGCTCGAAGCATATGGACGGAAGCTTCGCGCCCAACCTTGCCCGATCTCCTTCAGGAATAGAATATGGAGTCAAAGCGCGGACCGTTGTACCCATGCAGCCGCGTTCTGTCATTACGTGCTCGCGAGGACCCCCATCGACCGATTCTCACTTGTAGCTGAAATGCCGTGCTGTCCGCAACGAGGAATGTTCATGACTGTTTTCTTTTCGGAGTTCGGTCTACCACGCATCAAAACCGCTAGCATCGCACTAGCTTACGGATCTTCCAGTGCGCAGATTAATATAGCGGCCCTACGTGCACCTACTTTAAGTTACCGTGAGTGATTAACCTGTATCCGAGTGTATTGACTGAGCTAAACGCTTTCTAAACTAGCATGTGGGAGCTTCCTGTTATCATATGGAAACATCTTGTGGTCGCTTCTGGTCCTCCTTCGTATCAGCACGAGACGGTAGCTCCAGCCTCGAGGACTCCCGCGCGTCTAATTCGGATCGTCCGATGATCCAGGAAGTCTGCATGCATGTGTTCGTCTTCGTCGATCTCTGTCGCGTCAGCGACTGGGCGCTCCTTGCTGCCAGTATCGCACTGTTTCAGCCCGGTGCACAAGTGGGTATACTCGATGTTATCCAGTTACCCGAGTAGATCTGCTAATAAACCTGCAGATGCTGCTTTTGTTTTCACTGGCTACATATAAGAACGACCGCTATGAGAAACCAGAAGAGCTTCATACACATGTTGTTCCGTTTCCTCCCAGTGTTGGGGTTGTTTGCCCTCTGTACCTCCGCGTCCACCGCGCAGATCGATGAGCGCGACGTTATTCCTCGCGCCCCGTCTACGTTCACACATCCTGGCGTTCTCATCGATCGCGCCCAGCTCGACTTCATCAAAGGCAAAGTGAACGCTGGGGAAGAGGTTAGTCTTTGACACCATCTGTCAGCTGTCATACTAACTAGTCCTTGCATAGCCTTGGTCCTCCGCGTACTCATCCATGCTTTCGCACTCGCTCGCGAGTCTCTCACGGACCCCCACGCCCACTACCACCGTCGAGTGCGGACCTACGTCCACGCCGAACATTGGCTGTACAGATGAGCGGCAGGAGCACTCGCGGCGTATGCGATGTCGCTTGCGTGGTATATCTCTGGGAGTGCGCAATACGCGACCAAGGCCATCTCCTATATGAACGCGTGGGCCAAGACCATCAAGGGGCACACCAACTCGAACGCACCTTTGCAGACCGGGTGGGCGGGCGCGTCTTGGGCGCGGGCGGCGGAGATTATCAGGCACACGTATACGGGATGGGCGGCGGCGGACGTTACAGCGTTTGAGACGATGCTGAGGAACGTGTATCTGCCGACTGTGATCAAGGGGTCTCAGAGTAATGGCAACTGGGAACTAGGTGGGTTTATGTTATGTTTCTGTAAGGGAGCCTATTTTTGACATTCATGCTAGTGATGCTCGAAGCAGCGTTGGGGATAGCTGTGTTCCTCGAGGACAAGACGAGCTATGATACGGCGATGACCAAGTACATGGGTCGCGTTCCTGCGTATGTGTATTTGCTCAAGGATGGGAGCCTGCCAAAGGTGGCGCCTGGAAGTGGGTTGGATACGTCTGCGAAGATCATTACCTACTGGCAGAACCAGCCGACTTTCCAGGCAAATGGCCTAGCTCAGGAGACGTGTCGCGATTTTGTGCATACAGGTTTGTGTTTTCTTGATAGTATTTTTAATGTATACATGCTCAACGTCACTCTAGGCTACGGCATCGCGTCCATAGGGCACATCGCGGAAACCTCGCGTATCCAGGGGACGGATCTGTACACGGGGGACATCGGCGAGCGCCTGCGGTATGCCCTCGGGTTCCACGCTGCGTACGAGACGGGCGCATCGGCCAAGCCGTCGTGGTTGTGCCCTGGGAAGGACCTGAAGCTGGGGCTGGGGCCGATCCCGGAGGTGGGGTACAACGCGATGCACAACAGGCTGGGGTATGCGATGACGAATACGGAGAAGATGACGTTGGGCGGGAGGCCGGCGAGCACTAATTATTTGTTTTTGGGGTGGGAGACGTTGACGCATGGTGATAATCCTGCGTGAGGGCAGGGGGAGAGGGGAAGATACTAACGGGTTCTGGGAATATAAAATTAGGGTTGCTATTACAATGAGGACGAACGAGTTCTGTGATGTTCTTGGAGACAAACCTTCGGAGTCGGGCGGTTATCATGACGTGCATCCATTATTCAGAATCGTGAAGAATGTCTATGTGGCGCCACGGTAAGATCAGCAGCCTGTGCGGGTAGTAACTGACAGCTTGCTGGGTTTGGTGAGGTCTTCTATCCGTGATGTTTTAATCATGTTAGATAGGCGCCAGTTCTCTTAATCAGAGCGAGTTTGAATTGAGCTACAACTTCATGATATACATCTCAGAAGTGAATTTCTGTGGCTGGCATCAGAACTTTTTTTCATTATGTTAGGTACAAACATACTACTGCAGATGGCTACAAGAAAACACTTTCATGAAATGAATCATTATGTACGACGCTTTATTAAACGACTGTCCGTTTAGATTCGCTGGCATGCGGAGGGTCTGATTCGTGCTTGTCCTCGGATCTCTCCTCGACGGTATCAGTGAAATCCTGAACGACGTTGTTCATAAAGCAGTTAAGAGTCGCTTGAGAGACAACGTACACTCATAAGAATGAAGTTTGGATCGCGATCCGTCACGACATCCGTGGTGCGGGAGATCTGAAGGCCACGGGATGCCGACTCGTGATTCTTCCGCAACCCGTCGTTGGCGTTGGCGTCAGCCCAAAACGCACTTGGGGCTAGGTTTAGCGTGGCGTTGGCGCTTTGCTGCTCCCTGAACATCGGTGCACGCGAGTTGAGCGTGGCCATTAGCACGTTTGAGTACCTGGAAGACTCAGTAGTCAGCTACGCGTCCGATGCGGGAGAAGTGAGATTGAGCTGACAGTTTTCCGAGGACCAAGAACCTAGTAGATGATTGAGTGCCGTGTATCCGGATAGAAAGGGGGTGTAGCGTACATGATGAAGTGGAAGTTGTACTGGTTGCACGAGAGCCAGAGGACGAGCTCGAGGAGTGCGCCAGCCGTTGTGACTGCGCCGGTCTCCACGGTGAATCGGATGAGCTTGCTAATCAAGCTCGTCGTTTTTGCAAAGTTGCTGGAGTTTCTGCGGCGGGAGAGCTATGAACGTGTTAATATCACGAACCGGAAGGTGATGGCCCCGGAGAACGTACAATCCAGACGAGTGAAATCGTGATTAGCACGTCACATGCTGCGCTACCAGAAAGCCATACCTGTATTACATGACGTGGTTTGATAGTTGGTGAAGGATGAGCAGAATGAGAACTTACACTGATCTCGGGAGATAACTCGAACAGCTTGTCGATCGCTGATCCACGGACGAAGACCTAAGGAGCTTATCAGGAGGGCACCGCCACATTAAAAGCTTGATTGTACTGACAGCTATGCTGAAGTAAAACGCGAACGATATCTGCATAATCGACACCTGGAAAGCGCGGTGTTAGATCGGAATAGTAGTACCGCATACTCTTCGCGAAACCACATACGGCTTGAATCAGGAGCGGCAGCCATATCGATTGTGTCAAGCGGTAGATACGCCACACATAGAATGTCTGCGCCATGCCGGCCACTAGCGCGGCATTGAGATTGAAAGGAGTCTTGGAGGCAACGAGTTACGTACGGATGGCGTTAAGCTCTGCTAATGGTTTCCACGACCAGTCCAGAAAGATAAGTGTTTCGACGTCACCCCATCCTGGACCGTACTGATTCCAAGCGCCGATGTTCATGAAGATGGTGAATATTGTTTCAATGAGAAACATGCTCCAGACTTATCCGGTACAGTAGTCGGATTGCTGTCATCCGCGAGATAGTCGATGTGCTCACCGAAGATCTTGAGTCCGAGGCGATCTTTGGGGAAGGTTTCGGTGTACATATATTTGAAAGCGACGCGTAGTCAGAGCTTTTCGCGAATTGGAGCGAGGAAAAGGTTGATACATACACACTTGGACAACGAGAACTCCATAAAGACAATAACTCCACATGTAACCCAGGACCTAGTAAAGAGATTCAAGGAATCGTCAGGCTGGAAGGCAGCAATATTTCGCACCATAGGCCCGGTACTATTTGTTAAGTAAGATGATTGTGATTCAAAGAGAAGATGAGAGAGGAGGAGACTCACAGCAAGGGCACATTGTGACCCGGCAACTGGACGGGGGCCATGAGTAAGTATACTGTGAGCGCCTAGACAGAAGTAAGCACCGAGCGGCGACAGCCCCAGGTCATATATACATCGGACTCAGTACTTCTCCACGTTACGTAGAGTCATAACGGAAGGGGAGATTACATCCTTCTTGAACGGAGCCTAACTATTAGCGCGCCGTGGGGACAGACGTTAATATGATTGGAGAAGTGACCATCACGGAGAGCGAACTAGCGGGCAACAAACAAGTCGTACTCGTCTTCTGTCACTATATCAGCGGAAGGAGATGCATGGGCGCGTGAAAATTTCGAACGTCAAGTGTCATCTGGGTGTATCATACCTGTGGTAGTAATCTCGCAGATGACACATATAGAAGGCTTCAAGGCATCAGTGAGAGGGCGGGTATCAGTGGTCTGAGTTTCTCAAGAGCAGCGTACTATAATCAACCACCGTGGGGTGTTGTGGGGATCCCGGTTTCCCTACTGTTTGCAGTACGGCATTGTCGATGTATGATAGTTCCATCAAAGCCGTTTTCGCCCGCATCGTACATCTTCACTCTACAAAAGGCGCCAAGTCCAATGCTCATGGTTCGCTAGAAGAGTTGAAAAGAGAGCAAGCAAGTCGGTGGCATCCGGAGCATGACGAGGTGCGGAGAAATCCGAAAATGCGTGGTTTGCTTCCTACCAGTGACGATGCCGACTTTGGTTCTCCGCCGTCTTCATTCCATTCTTCAACATCAGAAGAGGTCTTATGTGCTCACGCTGTCAAATATAGAGCTACGAATAACGCGACCGCTTCTTCTGCGATCGGATCACATTGACCTATCATGATTCGGATTTACTAGTTCGAGCCGGTACACACCATATAACTGGGCAATCATTCGTGAATTTGTTTCCCAGAGAACTCAACATGGCCGCTCCCCACTCCATCGACGCAGAATACGATATTGTCTTCGCAGGTGGAGGAACTTCAGCGTGTGTTACTGCTAGTCGACTCGCTCAGGCAGCGCCCGAACTTCGTATTTTGGTACTGGAGAGCGGTCCCACGACAAAGGACAAGCTCGAGCATATCCAGCCCGGTCAATATCTCACCCACCTGGCGCCTACCAGCACGACCATGCAGTTTTACACGTCTCCACCGTCGGAGTACTTGGCGGGCCGGTCTGCAATTGTCCCTTCTGGTCGCTGCATTGGTGGAGGTTCGTCTGTCAACTTTGCCTTATACAATCGCCCTGCGGCATCGGATTTTGACGCATGGGAGACCGATTTCGGGAACCCTGGGTGGTCGTCCAAGGATCTCATTCCACTCTTGCAAAAGGTAGACAAAAACTCACGTCGTTTATTCGTTGCTGAACACCTGCAGGCTGAGACCTATGAGATTGACCCCACCAAAGCGACACATGGAAGCGATGGTCCTTTGAGAGTATCATACGGGGACCGAACTCTGTCATGAACATTGGGAAGCAGTTTCTTGACATTGGTCCCAAGTTCGAGAAGAAGCGACCGTTGAGCGACGAAGCTAATGGCTTCGGCGAAGAATCAGTCAACGTTTTTTACGTGGGTCTTTTTAATCGCATAGTCGACGCCACTAAGTACTGTTCTTTTCAGCTAATGCCTAAATGGATATCAAGTGATGGTCAGCGTTCAGACGTAGCCGTATGTATTCAGACTCTCGCCGTGACTGAGCTAATGTTACTTTTTAGCATCACTACATTTATCACAAGGGACTGCAGAATCTGTCTGTTCTCGACGGATGCCTTGTCAACCGCGTCGTCGATGAGTAAGTATGTTCTGTCCTCCCTGACATGATATTTAGTTTCCCATAGGGACGGCATCGCTACTGGAGTAGAGTACTCCTTTGACATACGAGTCTACCCTTCTTCGCCTCAAGACCAGCGAACAGTGCGCGCCAAAAAGCTGGTGGTCGTCTCTGCGGGTGCCATGGGCTCTCCATTGATTCTGGAACGGTCCGGGATTGGGCGGAAAGACGTTCTCGAGAAGGCTGGTATACCGCTTGTCGTTGATCTTCCTGGTGTCGGGTCCGATTATCAAGGTACAATACACTGGCTAGATACTCACTTTCGACGTCGATTCACTCATTCGACCCGTAGATCATGCGTTCTATGTAACCCCATACATCGCGGATCCAGCGGAAACCACTTTCGACGGTATTTATCGAGGGGATCCAGAAGAGTGGGCGGAAGCACAGAAACAATGGCACAAGGACGGTGGTGGCCGGCTAGGCGGGAAGTTCGTCCATTCTTTTCGTGTCTCTATCCCTCTCTGATGCGCTCCGGTAGTACGGCAGATGGATGCATTAAGATGCGTCCATTGCCTGAAGAGCTCGAGGAACTGGGTCCTGAATTTGTTGAGCACTTCAACAAGGCCTACGCGGATAAACCGGACAAACCTTTATTCTGGATGTGTGCCTCGTCTGGGTACGTAAGACATAAGTACTACGATGCCTCTTGTCACTAACGAGTTCTGTAGACTCCCCGCAGATCAAACTGGCCTTCCTGCTTTGAATTATACTTGTATCTGTCTCTTCCTGGTGAGTTACACTCATGACTGTGACCTTCGCGTTCATAATCGCGTTTACAGGGATATCCCGAATCGCGCGGTAGCCTACACGTATCCTCCGTCGACCCATACACAGATCCCCACTTTGAATCTGGGTTCCTCACCAAGTAAGTGATATCGAACTTGTACTCTTGCATCGCTCATGTATCCGCAAGATCAGTGGATGTCGCCGCCCTTCGATGGGGTTACAAGAAAGGACGCGAGATTATCCGTCGGTTGCCTGCCTTCCGGGGCGCTCTCGTTCCAGCTCACCCCCAATTTGCGGCCGACAGTCCTGCGGCGCTTGTTGAGACGGGTCCAATATCTTTGGATGCTCCCAAAATCGTCTACTCTGCGGAAGATGACGCCGCGATTGATCACAATATTAGAGCGCTAAGTTTGTCTTCGTCCTTTCTGAGTTTTGTGGTGCTCCTGACATATAATCACTAGTGCAAACAACATGGCACTCCGTATGTCTTCTAGTCGATGCTGCCTTACAATACTCACTTCTCAACAGCTTGGAACATGCGCGATGAAGCCCTTATCGGACGGCGGTGTTGTTGATAACAACTTGAGCGTCTACGGGGTGAAAAGATTAAAGGTCGCAGATCTGTCCATCGCCCCATCCAACGTGAACGCCGTGAGTTAATTCCCGCCTTCGTTGGCAAGATTGTGGAAGTGTTGATTATATTTCGTTGTGTAGAACACAAACTCCGCCGCAATTGCAATTGGGGAGAAGGCTGCTGTAATTTTTGGGACAGAGCTTGGCATCGCTCATGTTTGATTTTTTAGAATTCACCAGTCGACGAAGGATGTATTTTGGATGTATTAGCCAGGAATTACTTACACCTATGATGCACAATGCAACCCCTTGGCAACCAATACTAAAATATGGCCTTGAAGCGATATCTGTTCTGGTAGATACTCGAACGGTATGTTTCAGCCTTGCCACACTGGGCGTAGATCGGAAATAAGATGAAGTGGAACAATGATACGCGCACGTGATCGGACCGTGATCGCTTTTGTTCAGGTTCTCTCCTTTCACTGTTTAACCACCACCACCACGACACATTTTCGTCTCCATCGATCTACGGATAGAAACACTGTTCTGGACTGCACACTTCAAACATGCCTTTCTGTCGGTGTTCATCACGTTCTCTAAACTTCTGAGCTAACAAACTCCTAGCTTTCTCGGCCAACTGGAAGGCATGCAAGGGCTCAAGTAAATGTCCCTGTGCTAACCATTTGACCCCTGCTTCTCTCCTCGAATCTCGGTTCCGCGACACAGCCAACGACGACCCCACTCTTCATCGTGTCATTTATGGCAACGAACGCGCTACACCGGTCGAAGAAAACACTGTTTTCGGCACCATCCCAGGCCTCGAATCCCAGCTCCGTAAAGCAGAGTATCGACTTCGCATGCTCTCGCGGCTACAAGGCGCTCTAGTCGCCGAGACCCAACAGGTGGATAACGAGCTGAAGCGCGTCCTGGAACATCGTGACGCGTTGTCGAGGGCGATAGATGTTCGGAGGTCGAAAAAGGCTCCTATCAGAGCCATTCCCCCCGAGGTCCTATCCCATATCCTTTCCTTCACCATTGACATTCCAGTCAAACGACGAAAGGTAGATGACTCGGAGGACCCGATACTCAGCATGCCTTGGAGCATAGAGCCTCGCGAACACCAGTTAAACACCTTTCAACTCGTGTGCAAACGGTGGCGGAGGGATATCCTTGGGTGTCCGTCCCTATGGTCACAGATCCTGATAATCGCCAACCCACACGGAACTCATAGTAACGCTTTTCGTCCAAAGTACACACACTACCTTAAGCGCCAAATCAGTCGAGCTGGCAAAAATAAACTAGATATCTACATTGCGCTATTAGGCAACGAGGTTTTCTACATGACCCACCTTTCCCCCATATTCTGTCCGTGTTGGAGCCAGTTTCCGCGCGCATACGCAGTCTTCACATCACACTCCGAGCATCCATGATTGCTGACCCGATACCACTGCACAAGTCCCTTCCCTCATTGGAATCATCAATATCCACAATCTCTCGCCAAACGCTAGAGACACATTCCCTATCAACCTTCTCGGGAGCGTACCGAAGTTGAAATGTTACACATCATTGATATGCCTGCTCCAGACACCTCGATTAATATTCCCTGGCACCAGATTACCCACTATAGCACCCGTCACCATGTGTGCAAAGGTGGAACATCCGAGGCCGCCTTGAATGTGCTTCAGTCTGCGCGATGTGTGCAGAGCTGTGTACTACAGATAACATCCCTGGGTCATTGCTCTGCAAGTGGGAACACGTTCACACTTGCGAGCGATAGAAACTTGTCCTTCGTGTATAGGCATCAAGATCTTAGCGGACAGCGAATCCGGCCTATCTTCAGTTCTGCGGTCCCATTGCAGAACTGCTACACTGCGACAAAATTACCGATTGGCAGCCCGTGTATCTCCCTGATGGATCGGAGACATTTATGAAATGCTCCTTTGCCTGCAGCGCTCTAAGAGCCCCCTCGTATTGTTGATGTTGATTTTTCAAGTGTTGCGTCTCAGGACGTGGTGAGCTCTTTCGAACAACGCCAAGTCTGGAGATCGTTCGAATGACCAAAATGAGGTGGGTTTAGACAATGATGTTATACGAGGTCTATGTGTCGAGGCTGGAGATGCCATCGCTGCCCCAGCCCTACACACTTTACGTCTTCATGGGGATTTTTCATTCGATCTATCCGTTGTCGCAGTGGTAAAGGACCAATGGGAGGACACATCACTATCCTGTGTATACTTAACGTGGTCAGACATGGGTGCTTTGGTGATAGGCGACAAGGGAGGAGGTATGGAGAATCCGGGGAGGAAAATCGCCTCATGCTTGAAAAAGCTCACTCTTGGATGCAGAAGGCGGCTCGCATCACTGAACAGCTACAGCCTTATAGAGAGGAGGGTCTGCAACTGAAAATGGACGTCGACAGAAGGAAACACTACCAGGTTATGATGAGCTAGACCAAAATATATCTTGTACTATATAGACTCGGGTCTCCGTTTTGCGATAATTCTAAGTACATGGTACTACATGCGAATGGCAAACTTGGCACGGCTATTTGATACGCGACCAGACATGTGATGGGACCGAGGTACGACATTTTTGAGGCTCGTCTGATTCCCTTGTCCTTCCTTGTCAATGTCCCAGCGTCGGAGAGCAAACAAGGCAGAGCCTCCTCTTTTTGACTCCCAGCCCCTCCAAACATGATCACGAAACCCTTTAAGACGAGTACACCCTACTCAAAGGCTCGTGGCTACCCTCCACTCGATCCGGAGACTTTGCAGCCACATCCTAGTCCTACTTGGCCGCTGGAGGGCGCTCAAATTGGCGACTTAGTCCTTCTGGATCTCTCCGGCGCCCTCCTCTATGTCGGAATCAACGTCACCAAAGACGCCGATGATCCCCGAAATTGGCAGCGTTTACCAAAGGACTACAAGCCGTGTCCTTTGGAGCTAGGCATAGACTACACCGTCAACCCTTCACAATTTCCAAGTCCAACTATCCTTGGAGCAACGTCAGGTCCTACAGACGAGTTCGAAGTGCGCCCTATGGCTCCGACTGAGTGGCACATCTTCTCCCACTTTTGCTATCAAATTGTAATGTAACAAATAGGGACGACGACCACGAGAGAGTCAAATTCTCGACGTGCGCCTCACATGGCGCATTTTGCGCGCTTCCTCTAGGCGGCTCAGCCCAGGATTGCACATTGTCGGGTTTGGCGAAGCTTCGACGGCTCGCAATGACACATGGAGCAACCTGGTACTATCATGTTATGCACCTTGACAGTTTAGAGCTGCAAAATGGGGACCTCACATTGATTACCGGATGCGAAAAGACGGCATATTTTGTCTTGGGACTGTTCGAAACGAAAGACCAGAACCCATGCTTCACGAAAATACTTACCGTGCCTAAAATCGTGGGTGACGTCGCGGAGAGAATTAAGATGGTTGAGGACTGTCCCTCCGAGAGTGCTCCACTGTCATTCGCCCCGTATTTTTCAAAGCGGGCGACCCGATACAGCTTCAAGGCTGAAAAACCAACCAAGTTGTATTGCATTACGCGGTTTTCATATTTGTCTGAAGCCGTCCATCTACAACAATATGCGGGACCCCAGGGGCATCCGACAATCGATCTGGCATGCCCTTCCTAGGTTTCTCCGACCGCCGACAAGGTCTTGGGCTGTTTTTGACGAATCAAAACCCGTAATTTAGCCGTTTACGGTTCACAGTACACTGATCCTGAATTCCTCGACAGCCGTTCCATCCTTGTGCCGCTGTCAACGATCTGGTTCACTCTTCGGTAAGCTGTGCATTGTCGTCTAAACGCCAATAACAACGACCATACAGAGTAGACAAGTGAAGACCGCTGTTATCCACGACAACGACATTCTTTCTCTCCTTCAGAATGTCTGTCCATATATCTTTTTATCTAAATCTTCTATTGACTAGTCGCCCAGGACGAAGTTCTTCTTCCAAGCGATGCCGAGTTGGCGCGAAGAATGGTTACTAGCTATGTCATCAGTGTACACAAGGGTGCGGCCGAATTTCGAAGCTACTGTACACATGACTAACGTCTGAGTGTCTGCAGCCGGTGGCGCAGTTCTACAGGCTAAGAGCGACGTAAAACTCGGCCGCTGGGCAAAAATACGTCTGCTAAATCGGCGTGGATTCCTATCCGTTCGCCAGAAAGACCCCGTTCTCGAATTATCCTACTTCACAGTGGTGTAGCACGTCACATCCGAATTGATTCGAATGCTAGTATCGATCATCTTATGCGCAATGAAAGAACGCGTCGAACTGAATTCATGAGAAAGGTCAACACAAAAGCCTGCCGAGACCGAGGTAACAGTGATACACGAAGTCGTGTCCCTGCACCTTATTGTTACTGCTGTAAGATTGTTGTCTTCCTTATACCATCAACGGGACAAGGGCTCTGTACGATAGGACGAGCCTTTGCAATCATTTCTTGCTAACCCCCCGCCTCCTCACCCAGGTATGACTACGAAGCTGTTCCAAGATGATTATACGCGCCGCTTCTATTTAAAGGTTCGGGGTTACCCTCCAATTCTGGCGGACGGCATGCAAAGTCATGACTGTCCCATCTGGCTCGTACAAGGAGTCCACATTGGCGACGTTATGCTTCGTAGCGATTCCGGGGCCATCGAGTATGTCGGTATCAATGTCACAAGAGATGCCGAAGACCCACGAAATTGGCAGCAGCTGCCAAAAGACTTTGAACCGTGTTTCCTAGAGCCGGGGATCGACTGCATTGATCCTTCGCGGTTTCCAAATCCTACCGTCATCGGTAATGCGGCAAGTCCTACCGCAGATTTCAAGGTACAACCCATACCTCCCGCCGAGTGAGTCAGACCAAGTACTGGAAGAAGCTGCGCGATTGACATGCACAGCATCCTTTGAGGGATAAATGCGAAGCCACGCTCGGAAGTGGAAAATCTGGTATGTCGCATGCTCGGAGGACTCGGATAATCATGGTATCTATGAGCATGAAGTGCTGGGCCTGGAATTGAAACTAACGAATCACTATAAACGGATTATTGTAGTCGTTCTTCGAGTGCACCGTACACCGCGTTGAGAGATTCGGATTACTGTAGTTATCCAGAGGTAGAAAGAAAGTTGTGCATTAAAAGTTGGAAAGCCCATAGTACTCGGTTTTTCCCAGGCGCAAAAATCGAGTCCAAGTATGAAAGTTACACATGGTTAGTTTAGCATCTGAGAAGAAGCAACGATCAAACACACCCGTTTGTAAAATCTGCGAAGGCCTCTATCCGCTGGATCAAACCAAAGGAACACACAGATCGCGTCCGAAAACACAGGAAGCTTGAGTAGCAATGCCTCGGCGACGGTACTGGGGGGCGATCTTTATACCGGGGACGTAAAGGAATGGCGTGCAAAATAGGTGGACGGCCTCTTCCTCCCAGCGTCCACCACCTAGAAGCTGGTTCACCATAAAGCCCATCGCGGCCCATAATCTTCTCTCCGAAATCACCCATAGGGCCGATTGTGAGCCTTCCGTTTATTAACATCGGTAGCAAAGGGCACACCACCGACCAGTCCCTGTTCTCAATTGGCAGGTCCTTCAAGTTGATCTGAACAGGTATCTACGCGATGTAACCGACTTTGACGTGTTGTAGGTGTATCCGATGGTCCCCAAACGCGGTTGTCAGTAGGTACCACGGACGTGAGCAGGGGATGTACCTTAAGGAACGGGAACTCGTCCACATCGTCTCCGGGGTGTGGGCACTCAGGTGTCCAGGTGGTGGGAGCCGTGGTCAGGCGAATGTCCGCAAGATCCAAGGGCGGCGTGTCCATGTTGTTGTCGGAAGACATAATTCGTTAGCGTTACGTGAGTTAGTTCGGGACTTGTGCATTCATCGCAACGTACACAAATAATGATGTATAGCCTTTCCTCCTTCACCCTCGTCCCAATTGGGTTAGTCTTCTGACATAAGAAAGGTAGTTGCATTGCTAAATATGCGCTTCAAGTCTTTCAATCCGACGTATGGACCAAGCTGGGTACCTCTGATGTATCGAGACGCGAGGGAGAACACAGCAAACGAGTGGAGAGACGAGTGTTATATGCTACAAAGTGAGTAGTACAAAATGTGTAAGTCAAAAGGCTACTACCAAAATTTCCAACTTGATTTCAGTTTGCCAGCGAAGCTTTCATCGCGCTCTTTCTGCAGATTCTCTAAGATACGCGTCACGCCACCGAGCTGCGGGCCGCAAGTGGCGCGCCCGCCAAACCAGTCGACGACAATGGGGTAATTCGATGGAACCGGCGGGGGCGACTCTGCTTCCAGATATTGGCGGATGGTCCCCATTTCATCAGGACCTGGCTCGGACTCTTCGACATCAAGTTTGAAGTCCAATGGAGGATTCTTCGTATCGCCCGGGGGATATGGACCAGTGAGCGCGGCATTTAGCATGCGGACTGCCTTTTGGGACGACTCTAGAGATGGATTATGGCTAAGTAGTAGAAGTGAGCTCGCTGTTGGCGAGGATGAGAAAGAGGATTACTAGACGGTTATGGCGCGCTGTCAGCGGTGTCAACGATGATAAGAAATGCGGGAAATGGTGGGACAGACCACGCCTCGGAACGCTTTGAAGAATGACATGATGATGGGCGGAGCCAAGAATGGTAGCCGGTTAGTTGCCGGGTCTATTTCCGGCCAGATCGTTGCGTCCGTTCAAATTTTGACCAACGTTATTGTAAGAATGATCCTTGTGGATGAGTCCTACTGGCCTCGAGAGTTGATATAGATGTGGCGCACTCAAGAGCATATATGACGTGGACGGCGTTTACTGGAACTAAAGGGAGATCCTTTCGACGCGTCTTGTCGCTGCTTATAGTCATTCAGCTTTCTATTCTACTCGTCGTTTTATGCCTGAGGTGCTCCTCTTTAATCACTTCATCTCAAAGTCTTCGTGACCTGTCTGAGGCTTATACTCCGCCGTGACCCGTCCCATCTGCTCGCAGGTCTCCGTCCCATACAGCCGTATCCTCTCAACGTAGTAACTCAGATGCTGTGACCTGTAGCATATCTATGACCCGTCCGGCCACAAACAATGCGCCACAATATGATTAGTGCTAGTGAATAGTGGCCCGCCGAACGCTCCGGCGATCTGTCCGAAACAGACCATGAACTCCCGGTGCCGATCATGCATCAACGTGCTCTTTTACCTCTTACCACCACCATCAACGACGTACAACACATCCTCAACGTCGTCGCGCACGACGAGCAAGCCACTAAATCCACTGCAGGCAGGGAAAAGTGCGTGATTTGTCCCATGTTTCGGTACCATCTCACACGTTCGTCACTGTCAGTCACGACGACAACGTATGCTGTAGGCCGCCATGAACAGCGACGCCGACTCTGAATCGCTCTCCAATGGTAAAGGAAAGGGAAAGGCGCGCGCACTGGATCCGCCGACGGAAAGCACGCCGTTGTTACCGAGTCCGTCGAGCTCGCTCATTTACGACGTCGACCGCAGCTCATCCCCCACCACTGCGCGACGGCGGCTCGTCGCTAAACTCGTCTATGTCTTTTCCATCACCCTCTGCGTCTGCATCATCCTTTCCATCGGGCTCGCCTTTATTGCTTGGTCCTACGCCTCCCAGGTCTCCCAAATATCACCGGAGACGGTGCTCAATGAGGCCATGAAATTCAAAGGGCCTAGCCGCGTTGACGTGCTCAACGTTACCGAGTCGGGCGGGATATGGACGCGTATAGACGGCCAGGTTGGGCTAGACGCTGGCAGGGCTATAGGCGTCAACTCCGATGACAATGACAGTCTGTTTCGGGAGATGTGGAAGGCATTTGGGCGCTGGGGGATCCGAAAGGTCGATGTGGTTTCCATACACTTATGCAAGATTCGCCTCGTGTCTGACAGCGACGAGCTCTTGGCAACCGTAGACATATCACCGCAGCAGGTGGTTCTGACCGTGGACCCGCCATACGGATCCTCCTGGCTTCAGTCGTTGTCCACCACCGTATTCGTTGAGCCGACCCGGAACACGACAGATCTTGTTTCCTTCTTCAGCGACGCCTGGAGGACAGGAACCGCGATGGTTAATATCCAAGTTGGCACGGTGTCCGTCCAAGGCGGCCCATTGGGCGATTTCAGCTGGAGAAACAAAATATACGACCAATTCTTTGACGTCAAGACATTTGTAGCATTTCATGGTGTGTTCTTACTTTTATATATTTGACCTTCCATTAAAATTAGTCCTAGTTCCTCAACTTCCCGGTCTTCCTCAACCGGGGCGAGGAGTCCCATTTCCCCCCATTGCAGATCTTATAACTCTAGAGTCATTTAGTGTGTCCACCGTAGACGATCAACTCGCTGTATCTGCTCGCGCCACACTTGTGGATCCTGCTCCCCTCTCCTTCAACTTTACCGCTCCACCACTCCCTTTCACTGTTTCGCTACCTCCAGATGTGCCGATAGCAGCTGTTACCACCGCTCCATTCACCACGACACATCCTAACATTACAATCGACGTTACGGGCTCCGCATTATCACTGCCGTCAGGCTCGTCACACCTTCTTTCGACCTTTCTTTCTCGTTACCTTTCTGCGTTACCGAACGCTATCATACTCTCCACACCGCTCATCTCTAATCTCAACATTGAAGCCGAGTTTCCCGCACCACATCCGCGCCCACGCGTGCTGCGGAATGTTACTATCTACGACATGAAAATCAAGCCTGGAAACGTTTTCCTCGCTAGTGGCATCGTCTACGCTCGTGTCGTTCTGCCGCTTGGTATGAACATCTCGCTGGACGTGACACATGTTCTCCCAGACGTACTCGTCTTTGATGGTGAAGCGCCGGACACCTATTGGCCCAGATTATCAGGCGATCCACCGCCCACGCAGCCACTACCAGACCCGCTCCCAGAACGCGCCTTTGCCCACATTCGGCCTGACGACTGGCTTGAGAGCAAGTGTGCAAGCATGCCGCTTGAGCCTGGAGAAGAGGTAGATGGGGGCGCAGCGTATGCTGTTACAGCGCGCATCGAGGACGTACCTCTGGAGGTGCTGCCTGGGAGGCAGACGGAGTTTAGCAATTTCGTGAGCAAGGTGATTTTCGGCAAGGATGGCGCGCTGGCTGGACTGGTGGGGACCGTGGCGGTTGAGGTGGAGGTTCCGGGGTTGCCGGTGGCGGAGGGCGAGCTCGTGCTGGAAGGCTTGCCGTTTCAGGGCAGCGTGCGGATTGGCAAGAAGAATATGTTCAGGATGCCTGGGTGGGGGTGGCCTTTTGACGTTTAGGTTGAGTTTATGACAAGGTATCATGGACTTTGTGATTGTGAGGTGTATTATTATCTGCTTGTACTTACATTTGTAACTGATCTTATTGAGTATACTACTGACGACTAGACTATGACATGGACGCGAGTGTCGAGATGGGTCTTGGGGTACGTAATGTTAACTGCGCTGACCATTATCTTTTAAGTGTGGCGCACAGAATGCGGTGCTGTCATGTCATTCCACTCCATCAGGACTAGAACATTCTCCAACAATCTTCCTTGTTTTCGACGTTGCAAAGAACCAAATGAGGACAAAGATTTCGAATGATGGTCAATCCCCGGGGAGTCTTCAGCCTTTTTTATCATTTGGGACTAAAACGGTCTGACGGGATATATTGCACACACACGGAGGTTACTTAACAACAGGTCCTTCATCTAGCACAATATGGTCCTTGAATACCAGTGCCGTTGAGCATTGCATTGTTCCTAAATCGGTCAAGGCCTTATGTTCGTCCGTAACAAGCACGGGTCTGCTTTTGGATGTAGGGTACCGCCCTCCGAAAATATATAATACAGGAGTGGGATGTGGTGGTCCATACAAAGACCATTTCACCTATCCGAAGCACGATTTTCTTCTCAATCCAAACGTGACAATGAACGGGAGCTTCCTCATTTTCATATCATTCTGTCTGAGTCCTCGTCGTTTATTTGTGTATTGGGGGGGTTAGCTGACTGGGTCTGTAGTGCTGACTATGGTGATCAAGTCGGCGCATATTCCTTCTGAACTAGTTTCGAATGTGCGTTGATTTTGCCGAGTCATTGATAACATCATACATGGTTTACTTAGACGGAACATGATGTACCCTCGGAGCCTGCAGCTGCTGAAAGTGGCGCAGGTAGATGCGCGTGGATGTGCTGCCTTTGGTATGCATAGCTGTTATTAGAATCATGTGAGTTAGGTTTAGTGGCGTTGTTTTCCATACAGCTTTCTGACAGTCGGGGCAGGTACTCGTGTCTCGAGGCGGTCCCGCCTTCCCCAGTCTCCATCCGAATGAATCATTTGTATCGATAGTTACCTTGGAACATATTTAGCATCATGGACTACTCACTTGTATACATATTTACGACGCCTATTCATCTCTCTTTGGTCTTTGTCAACACTGATATCCCGCATGCGCGCCACTCTTCTGTCCTAGCTTCGTACGTGAATCGGACATCGACAGTTCATCTCCCTTTCGCAAGCTAGTTGTGATAGCTTTGACAGCTCACAATACACGCCGAGCCTCAGGCCTCAGTGTGTTTGTGGAGACGCAGTACTTGGTTCTAAAGGTTTCCTCGGCTAGAAGTTTGCCGCCATGCCGACTTGTGCTGACGAAACAAGGATAAGCTCTTCTTTCTTTCTTTCTTCCACCTTCCACCATTGTCAGGCAGTGGTTGTGAGAGCGAAACCGCGCACCTGTATATCACGCCGTTCATCTGCATGCCGTCGATAGTCATAGAGCCGGAAGTATCGTCCGAGTGGGGGTAAGTATTGGGCGGTATGCGCTCCGTCAACTTCTCTCACCGTCGCTCCCTGACGCGTTCTGCGCGTTCCTTTGGGCGTGTCCTACCGAGAAGGGCGTTCCGTGGCTCCTCAAATGGGCTTGCTTCCTACATGAAGCAATTCCTTGCCTCCTTGCTGTGAATGATTTCCGCAGAGCTGGTGGTACTCCCTGTATATCACCGAATACTATGGGTTATCGAGACTCATCGACGAAATATCTTCTAACACGGATGATATTATGTGAGTTGTGAGACCGGGGCGCAGTCCGAGTGTGAAGTTGCCGTAGAGTATTCGATTGTTCGGATGTTCATTGCTCTCTAGTACCTGGCAGTGCTCCGTCTAGTCTAACATGATACGGGTGCTGCTGATGCTCTAGGAGTGGTGACTGACTCGTCCGTGGATACTCATCCACGTTCAATTTAGTATGAGAGGTCAAGAGCCAATGAGGGCTAATCGCCATGATACGATGATTACTTCGGTTTTGCTTCCCGAAAGTGAGGCATACTGAATGGTAGTAGGTAGTTACTCTCATGAGGAGTGATTGCTGTGCTGTTGGTGTCTTGCAGCATCATGAATTGCCGTCATTCAGTGGCAGATGGTCGAGAGATCGTCGGCACTGGTTTCGAGCTATGAACAAGCTCGTCGCCTCATTCATGGCTCTGCTCATCATCGTCTATTGAATTGTACAAATAAATGTGGCCGTCCAGCATTGAATACGCGTGAGAGAGAATCAATCAGCTCTATGGCGCGTAACAACCAACCCTGCCGATCTTTGACGCGTCAGCACGTGGATCATCATCGTTTCAGGTTGGAGTGCGACGTCCATCTCCTCTTGTAGCGCTACCCTGAATCCTGGGGTACGACGTTCTTCCGCTTCTTGGCGAGGCACTGGTTATGAACGTCATATATGGTATGCTGTTATGATACCTACTGCGACTTCTTCTGTCTTGGAGATACAACGATAAAGACGACAATGAACACAGCCTGTTCCTCGTGTTGTTTTCGCACATCACCACAAGTTGATTCATCATCCTCGTTGAAACCTCGGAAAGTCTTCCTTACCTTGTACGGAATATAGAATGGCTCTTCGTTGACATGTCTAGCATTCAAGTTTCCATGGCTCCTCATGTCGACCTTTCGCAAGTATCCACTTGGAGTCGTGTTGGTGACAGCCGAATACCTCTGCATTCCTTCTCCCACGCACGAAGTATGCCTGCTGGGTTCCACGATTGTCATACGACACGACTGCATTCCTTGTTCCTACCATCTGCTTCGTTGGCCCGGGGTTCTGGGTTTATCTGACAATCTTACAATGGGCGGTAGTATTAATGCAGCCAGTAGGACGCTAGATTCCGACTCATCAAGCCCGGTGCTTTCATCCCTCCTCTCCCTCTTCACGTCACTGCCTGGCTGGACCAGCTGTTACATTCACTAGACATACTCTGCATGCCATCCACAACTCACTTCGTGCTCGTTTTGGCTGCTGCGATACTTTTCGCAAGCTCTTTACATGCTATTCCCGCGCCCGAGCAGAAAAAAAATTCGTCGGATGCAAAGGTGCACCTTTCAGTGACTTGTCTATGTTCTAACCGGCTTATTGATACGCAGGGGAAAACGTCAACAGACCCATTGCGCAAGCCTGCTCTTCCAGGAAACGTCACACATATTGCTCTAGATACCGACAGTGGAGAACTGGTGGCTTACCTTCGGGATGGATCAATATTGGGTCGTTACTCTCTTGGGGAGGATTCTGGCTCCATACTCAATGAGCGCGCGTCTCCGCGGTGCGGAGATCTGTCAATTGAAGAGGCTAAGACTCGTGAGGGTTCATCGCCGTATTGTGCGGGTATCCTGACAACGTTTAGTTCCCGGCTGGAATGCCATAGAGAAGTATGCCGATGACAACTGGGGAGACGGCTCTCGCAACACTGTTACTAATCCAAAAGAGGTATGTAACCAACAGTCTACGAGTCTTATTTGTGGTGACGTTCTCTGGTTACAGTACCTGGATATGGGAGCCCAAGCATGCGTTACAGAACAGGTCGTAGAACTCACCTTCGATAGTGAGTACCTATCTACGTAGGCGTTGATTTTCCGAGCTGAGCCGTTCCTTATGTACAGAAGATCCTGTCTGCCACGAGACAAAGAGTTCTCCAAATGGCACCATAACGAATACGACCGGCGAAGTCACTGCGGAGATTGACCAAGGATGGACTACAGGCTCGACACAAACCGTGACCAGTCCGTCGTTTCTCTACAGCCCGATGAGTCTATTCTCAATGTTCTAATGTGCAGAATCCTCAACGATTGGGGTCTCCCAGACCTTGGGGTTTTCTGTCGGAGTTCCTGAGGTTGAATCGTTTACGCAATCTTTTACCGTCTCCACAGAATTTAAGAACGAGAAGTCTACCGCGTGAGCTCCGTTCCTTTAATCTCTGTATATAGCATTCTGACTGTATCGAAGCTTCGATGTCCAATATCAGGATACAACGAAAACCACGGTCAAGATTGCAACGCAGGATGGAAAGAAGTGTGAGGTCTCGGTCAGTTCAGATTATACTTCCATGTGTCGGATGCTCATTTCGCCGCCAGCTTTCGACTACGTCATGCGATATACAGGCAACTGGCAAGATCCAGATATTCGCAACGGGTTGGGTATGGTTCAATTATAATGATAGAACGAAGGGCCATTACAAGTGTGAGATCCGCTTTCCTTTCGCTTTGGCAGCTCTCTCATGATTCTTCCAGGGGCTGCCAATATAGATGCGGTTCTCAGTGATGACGACCGCTCGAGCTGGACAGAGTTCAAAGGGTCCATGTCGTCCGAGGCGGAATCAGTTTTCGACGGAGGCTGTGACAAGTAGAAGTAGTCTCAATTTAGTGTAATATCGTGATGTTGCTTTCATCCATCACGACTGGGGACTCTTGTGTTGGAATCTGAGTAGTATTGGGTCAACGAGCATTGGCTCTATCATGGACAGTCATTTCCTTATTTAGTACGGACCTACTATATTCGTTTAGTCCTTCCTTTTCCGTACCTCAGTCTCTTACTACGACGACTGAGTATGCCTTATTATATCATCGTCTTCTATCTCACACGTCCTGTAGCTCGGCCGACTCGTACCATTCGTGTACTCGTACTTACGCTCGTTACAGTTTATACAAAGTCTCTTACTACGACGACTGAGCTCGGCGCGACTCGTACCATTCGTGTACTCGTACTTACGGCCTCGTTACAGGTCGTCTCGTTTCCGTACCGGTTTCGTCAGGTTATGGGCCCCGCTGCCCCGTAATCCTGTTGTTTACGTTGCCGCTCAAGTCCTCGTCGTCCCGACTCGATCCGAATCCTCTAAAATTTTCCATTCTGCCCCCACATCTCCTCCTGCCCATTTTCCGCCTCAAGAACATCACGCAGACGCGTCCGACTACGATCCGCGTCGCTCCCATCATCTTTTCCATCATCATTCTCGCTTCCTCGACATTTTGCCATCATGACGAACCCTGGTCAGTCCTCCACCTCGCCAGCCGCGCCAGCCGAATTACCGGACGACTGGGACCTGACCCGTGGTCTAGCCCAGCTTTTCCCCAGCGAGTCCGCCGCGGTGCTCGTGGGAGAGAAGAACTTCACCGTCTGGTCGACCATGTTCCTGCAGGCTGCCGCGACGGCTGAGTGCGACGGTATTCTGACCGCGGAGATCAAGCTCCCGGCAGCTGACAAGGCCAAGCAACGACGATGGAAGCGTGCCGACAATTTTCTCCGCTCCATGCTGTTGAAGTGCGTCGCCCCGGAACTTTCTATCAAGGTCACGGGGAAGGACGCTGCGACGGCGTGGCAGGCGTTGCAGAACGAGTATTCACAGAAGGACGCTGGCTCGGTGATGATCTGGTTTCGTCGCATGTGCGACAAACTGGAGCTCGGCGGTGATCTTGAGGCCCACATCATTGGGTTTCAGGAGGCTGTCCAGAAGCTTGCGCTTACTGGACTCGAAATCCCCACCAACTATACTGCCGCTTTTCTGGCTGCTTCTCTTCCTGCTGAGGCCGATGAGCAGACCTCATTTTACACTTGGATCTCTGCCTTCAAGTTTAGTGCAACCATCACTCTCGACAACACCATCGCCGACCTCCTCTCTTTCCATCGCTCTCGCAAGGCTGGCAAGGCTCAAACTGTTGAGTCTGCTCTCGCCGCTGTGAAAACGCGCACAAGGCTAAGGGGGAGCGCTACTGTCGGAACCCCAGCTGCCCTCGTCCCCGTGGTCATACCATTGACAATTGCTGGTCCGCCGGAGGTGGTGCTTATCGTCCTGAGGTTGGTGGTGGCAGGAAGAAGCAGAGGGGCAAGGGAGGCAAGAATAAAGGCAAAAGAAGTCCAATCTTGCAGAGCAGAGGGAGAGCGAACAGCCCAGCTCTTCTCAGACGAACTTTGTAGCTGACTCCATGGACCAATATGACTCTGACTTCTCCTCGTATATGTCGTCTGATGTTGATGTTGGCTCAGTTCCGTCTCCTCAACGGTCCGAGTTTGATCGAGCGTATTTAGCTGATACAGCTCACGCCGGACGCCCGCCTGTCTATATCGATTCTGGATCCACTACCCACATTCACTCTATTGATTCCGACTTCACTTCGTATCGCTCCGTCTCTCAGAACGTCACTGGTTTTGGGAGTAGCTCTCGGAAGATTGCTGGTCGAGGCATTGCCACATTTGTAGCGCGCCTTCCTAGTCGCCGTCGTCGCCGTCTCCGTCTTAAGGACACCGCCCATGTCCCGAACTCGTCACCATCACTCATCTCTGTTCCACGTCTCGATGAAGCCAGGTGCTATACTGTCTTTGGCGCTGGAAAGTGTGTGGTGTTTGAGCAGGACGACGATGGAAAGTTTATCCAAGGTTGACTGAAAAAGAGAAAGTTGTTCTTACGGCCACCAAGGATGACTCACGCCTCTACAACCTTGACCACGTTCATACGGATACTGCGTATCACGCTGCTCCTTCCGATTCTACCTCTCCGCCCATTCATGCTAAGCTTCATCGACTTCATTGCGCTATGGGTCACCTTAGTTATGACGGTTGTCGCGCGCTTTATCGTGCCGGTGCGTTGGAGGATGTTGGAAGTTTACGGAAGCAGAGTTGAAGGCTGAGCCACCCGTGTGTGATGCCTGCGCCCAAGGCAAGCTTACACGGGCGGTATTTCCATCTTCGAGTTCTCGAGCTGAGCATCCTCTCGCTCTTGTACACTCGGACCTTTGGGGCAAAGCTCCCGTGCAGACTAGGCATGGGAAGCGTTATCTCATGACATTCCTGAACGATCATTCGCGGAAGTCTTGGGTATTCTTTCTTCGGAAGAAGAGTGACGCCTTTGAAACGTTCAAGGTGTGGTTGGCGATGGTCGAGCGTAAGACTGGTCGGAAGTTGTTGGAACTCCACACGGACAATGGTGGAGAGTATTTCTCGAAGGCTTGGGATGCGTATCTTTCAGAGCGTGGAATTTGACACTCCAGCTCCGCTCCACACACGCCGGAAGAGAATGCTCGCGCGGAACGTCTAAACCGCACGCTGTTCGACCGTGTCCGCACTATCCTCATTGAATGTGGTCTTCCTTTATCCTTTTGGGGGGAGGCTACCATCTATGTCAACAATCTTTGCAATGCCAGCTTCACCCGTTCTCTTCCTCGTGGCTCAGTTCCCAATACGTTGTATGGCCACGGTTCCGAATTGCGCAATCTTCATCCATTCGGGTGTAAGGCTTGGGTGTACAACACTGACCAGGATCACAAACTGGATAAATGTGGTATATCTGGGTTCTATTTGGGAAGGATGAGACGCGGAAGGCATATAAAGTTTATGTGCCAGGGAAGAAGGAAATTGTCACTTCTGCTCACGTCAAGTTTGATGACTCCGCTCATGGGGGAGTATTGTTCAACGCTGTGTCGTCAACGGGGGAGTCCTATGACTATCCCAAGTTCCAATTACCACGTGAACATGCTCTGGGCGAAGTTGAGTTTCCTAAAACCTCTAATCCTCATCAACCTCCCGCTCCTCCTCATATATCCCCTCCTCATTCTCCTCGTGCAGCATCTCCAGCTCGCCAGTTGAGACCAATTCATTGGAATCCCCGCTTACCCTCTAATGCATCACCTGCCCAACACGTGGTAGGGCGACTCGTGAAGCAAGAGCGGCGGAATTGCATCAGCAGGCTTTTGGCGACTTAGATCTCAACGATCTGCTCACTCCTGGACCTGATGACAATGCTCCAGCAGATCTCTTTGATCATGCTCTTCATATTCGGCATGGTGAAATTCCTGCCAACTTTGAGCAAGCCATGAACTGTCCCGACACTCTTGAGTGGAAGGCAGCTATGCTCTATGAGCACTCACAGCTGGTACGCATGCAGACGTACAAGTTAGTTCGTCTCCCTGCGGGTTGGTCTGCCATTGGCACTCAGTGGGTTTGGGCAACCAAGCTGGATGCCGGCACCGGTCTGATTACAGGCTACCGGGCTCGTGTTGTCGCTCAAGGTTTCTTTCAGCGCTCTGGCGTTGATTTCTTCGACACACATGCACCTACCGCTCAGATATCTTCAATTCGTGGTATTGCTGGTCTTGCGGCTATCTTGGATTGGGAGATCCACGTGGTCGACGTCAAGTCTGCTTTCCTTAACAGCGACATGCCGGACGACCAACCCGTTTACCTAAAGCAACCCCGCGGTCTTGAAGTGGAAGGCAAGGAAGATTATGTCTGGCGTCTGCGGAAGGCCTTATACGGTCTGAAACAAGCCGGCTTCCTTTGGTATGAGAAGCTGAAGAGCATTCTTGTCTCATTGGGCTTCTCCATCTGCATCTCTGATCCCTGTGTCTTCGTCCGTCACTCGGAACTCGGAATCCTCATCATCACCTCTCATGTCGATGATCTCGCTCTCTTTGGCAGCACTCTCACGGTCATCGTCTCATTCAAGTCTGATTTCTCGCGACACGTCGAGATCACGGACAAGGGTGAGATCTCCGACTTACTCGGCATGAAGGTCACTCGCAACCGCTCAAAGAGGACAATATCGCTCTCACAGCAGGGCTACATCGAGTCAGTCCTTCGGAACTTTCAGATGGAAGGCTGCCGCGCTGTCTCCACCCCTATGGAGAACACTCCTCTGCGACGAAGTGATTGCCCCGAGGTTGGCTCATCCGAGCACAACGCGATGGACTCCATCCCATACTCTCGTGCAGTCGGCTCTGTTATGCACGCCGCTGTCATGACGCGACCCGATATCAGCCGCGCTGTTCAACAGGTATCGCAGTTTATGCAGAACCCGGGTCGTACTCATTGGATCGCCGTTCAACGGATTTTGCGTTACCTAAAGGGTACGTCTGACTACGAGCTCGTTCTCGGTGGTAGACATGCTCTGAAGGATGCATTCCATGGGTACACGGACGCGAACTTCGCTGATAATCCCGACGAACACGGCCACTCAATTTCCGGAGGTGCTCTCTTCATGGGCACTGGTTGCTTCTTGTGGTATGCCCGCCGTCAGACTCAAGTCGCCATTGGTACTCCAGGAGCCGATTATTATGCCGCCAGCATCTGTGGTACCGACATCATCTCGTTCCGTCAGCTTCTGGACGAACTCGGTTTCTCACCTGATGGCCCGACACCGATGCGCGTCGATGCCAACTCAGCACTCGCGAACTTGACGTCAAATCAAGTTACCCATGGCAACAAACACATCAAGATTCGCTATCATTGGATCCGACAAGCCATCGCGTGCAAGGACATTGTGGCGGTCCGTGTCGACACCAAGGACAATCTTGCCGACGTCTTCACGAAGGCACTGCCACCGGACAGTCACAAGACAGCAATCCGTGGTCTCGGTCTTCAACGAGCCAGTACTCGTTGAGGGGGAGTGTTGGAATCTGAGTAGTATTGGGTCAACGAGCATTGGCTCTATCATGGACAGTCATTTCCTTATTTAGTCACGGACCTACTATATTCGTTTAGTCCTTCCTTTTCCGTACCTCAGTCTCTTACTACGACGACTGAGGTATGCCTTACTTATATCACTCGTTTCTTCTATCTCACACGTCCTGTAGCTCGGCGCGACTCGTACCATTCGTGTACTCGTACTTACGGCCTCGTTACAGGTATGTAGTAATACAAAGAGTCTCTTACTACGACGACTGAGCTCGGCGCGACTCGTACCATTCGTGTACTCGTACTTACGGCCTCGTTACAGGTCGTCTCGTTTCCGTACCGGTTTCGTCATCTTGAGACTACGTGACCTTATGAAACACGCCTTCAGCTGCAATTGTCATCGAAGTACTTAAAGTTTGATCATCGCTCATGAACTTCGCACCAGTGTTGTCAAAGAAAACATTAGTCGAGGTGCATACTACAACGCGTAGCGTGTAACTGTGGAAGTCTATAGTAGAAGCACATCCGTAAATGCAAAACAAAGAAAATCAAAACAAAACTCAAGCCGCGTTGGAGTGAGCGTTGGAAGTAGCACTACCAGTCTGAGCCTTGTACATCTTCGCGTACTCGCCGCCCACGTCCAGAAGTTCGGTGTGGTACCACGCTCAACCACTCGGCCTCCCTCCATACGCCTGCGACGTTGATCATGAGGACCTTGCTTGTACCAGAAGAAGAAAAGGAACTTACAAGATGAGTGTAGCACGATGTACAAGCGGGACAAGCGTGTGGGTCACTGCGATCATGGTCTTTCCCGAGTCTACAAAGTCGACGAGGGCTTTACAAACACGTTCCGCAGCGAGTGGGTCCAACGCAGATAGGCCTTCGTCAACGAGCATCAGTCTACACGATTCCTTCGCAGTGAGTACTTTGGTGAACATGCGAGTCCTGGGAATGAGTTAGCAGTCAGCTCAAGGTCTACGTTACGACGGACGTACAACAGCAGCCTTTGTAGTTCACCACCAGAGATCTTCGTCGGCATTCGGATAGGTTGCTCGCGATCGCGTTCCTCCAGGACGGCTGCGGTAATCGGGGCGCTGGAGTAACACGTATTGAACCCCGTCGAGAAAGTCACTGGTGTATAAAGCGCGTCCAATCCGTGCTCCAAGTCTTCGATATATTTCGAAGATCCAGCCAAGTCGCATGCTTCAGCAAGGACATCGTCCTCATATCCGAGACTCTCGGGGGCGCCAATTAGGAAGTTATGGCGGTAGGAGAGCGGATAGAGATCGTCCGTCTGAGATAGGATGGCCATAGACTTTCGGAGGTACGTCAAGTCGATGTCTTGGATGCTGGTGTCGTTGATGAGGATGTTTCCACTCGTGCAGTCCATCAGGCGAGCGATGAGGTTCAATAATGTCGTCTTGCCGCATCCATTATCGCCAATGATTACAATGAGTTCTCCAGCAGAGACATCGAAAGACACTTCGCTGAGGACGTTGTTGCTATCCGCATATCCAAAAGAAACGTCCCTACAATGGGAGGTGCACGTTAGTAAACACGATGAGCAACACAGCGCGGCGTAATTTGTACCTGAAAGAAACGCTAAATCCACCCTTCGACTTGAGTTTCTTCACGTGTCCGTCTTTCATTGCTGGAGACATTTCCAACGCGTCATAGAATCGCTTTGCTGACTGAAGGAGCGTGTTCAAAGGCTGAGCGCGGGAAAGCTGTTGCATGAGAAGAATGTCCTGCTTGACGCTGGAGTATGAGAACTGCATAAGCGCCAGAGACGCCAGGAGATTAGCATCTATGGGGAATAGATAACTGATGACGGTCCCGTAGAGGATCTTCTTGAAGATGAGAAATGTCATGAAGTCTTTATGATGAAGAACACTCACCGGAGAGTAGTCGATAACCAGTCGGACGACGTCCCAGGCCCATGAAGATGGCGGACTCATAGCGAGTGTCTGTTCATTCCAACGGAAAGCGCCAACTTTTTTGAACTCTTGCGCATACTCTGGGAAACGTAGTCGTCAATACATGGATACAGATGACGTTGGTACTAACGAACCTTTGGAGAGTTTTTCCAATCCGCCGGTCTTGATCAACGACTCACGATAAACGGCAGGATGGAAGATCATTTGATGTAGACCGCGCAGCCGAATATAGTGTTTATTGTTCGTCCAGAACACATAGCCTGCGAGTGATCAGTAAAAGGTGATATGGAAATGAAGAGTGCGCACCTGCATCTCCAAAGCGCGACGAAGGTATGAGCATTGACATAGCGGGCAACATGTATCCGAGGGTGAGGACCGTCCATATTGGAATGGATCCGTGGAGATAGAGAAGCGCGACTTGAACACAGAGCTGTACAGCGATACCGATGTACACCCGAAGGTGTAGTATGATGCCCGATAGGACCTCCCATCCTTGACTCTTGGGGGCGATATGAAGCTCATCTGGTCCAGGGAGGGAGGTAGGACCTAGAAGGACGTTCAACAAGGAGACATGCACGTAGGTAGTAGACTGACCAAGGGAAGTCTTGAGGTCAAGAGCGAGGCCCACTGTATGAGTCATAGTGATGAGAACGAAGGGAGCCACACAGCAGGCTGACGCGTACCTTCGGCGAACTTGGGGAAGAAGTGCAACTTGAACGACGAGTCGATAATGACAGAGTGTTGTTCACTGAGACAATAATCAATCAATGATGACGAGTGAAAGCTCACGACGTACATGACCCTCGACGCTATAGACGACGTGGCGCCTGATGTCAGACAGGCAATAACAGCAGCTCTGAGCGTGGCCAGCAAGGCTTCGCCCGGCGCAGTTCCCGTCACCCACGATTCCACCTTTAGGCTTTTCAGAAGCGACACAGAGTGAAGAGAGAGATAGACGCACGATCCCAAAGCCAGTGGTGTACACGGCCCAGAGATACAACGCCGGCACCATACAAAGCCACACCGATGCTGTCAAGTAGTGCAGAACGGGCGTGGTGGCGATCGTCAACGCGTTGTAGAGGAGGAGCGCAGCATAGGATCCATGGTCGAGAAGAACTGTGCCGCCACCCAAAAAGCTGTTGAACGACCACGATGCCGGCGGTTCGTACGCCACATGAAAAAACCCAAGCTTCTCTCGCTTGACGCGAGAGGCATTGGGAGCCTCATCAGTAGGATAGTTCATGAACGAAATGGAGGTGTTTCTTGGAAGATAGTGGTGGTGGTTTGGGGGAAGGCTGTTGTGCGAGAGGAAGTGACAATTGTGACAAGGCTTTTATAGCGGACCGGGTTTGGTGGTCACCCTTGAGTCACAACAAGCGCAATTCATGATTGCTCCATAGCGATGGAAATCCTGTGCAGGTAGGCGCGGAAGAGAGAACAACGAGGATCTGCGTTAGCACGTAGAAAACAATACTGAGGGCGAGCGTTCCAGGGCTAGAGAGGGTTGTTAAGAGCGACAAGGGAGAATACAATAGAAACACCTCGGAGGACGCCTCCATTCCATAATAAGACAAGAGAACAAGGGCCGGAGGGGTCTCCCTCCGAACAAAAGATCAGCGCCGTTTCCTAGTCTTTGCATTATCGATCTCCTGCCTCAAATGCAGAGCTAAGAATCAATGGTGAGAACACGTATAATCCAACAAAGTGGGCAGTGTAAACGCGTGGATTCCGAACGCCAGTGTGATCAATTGAAATTGAGGCGCCGAACTTGGGGGAAATGAATTGGTACCCCGATTTAGATGAAAGGAGACAGGTTTCGTGTGCGCAGAGACGCGCGCATTGTATTCTGGGCTTTCTTCCTCAGAGATAGTTATCTTGTCGTCCGTTCTGCCCACGTTGGGAGAAATTGAGCAAGCAAAAAAAACCACGACGCACAGTATCGATGGAGGCTGGGAACAATGGTAAACTGTCCTGAGGCAGTAAATTACCAGGCCTAACGGATGTGTAGGAAGGAATGCAACGCGTAGGGGGTTGTTGTTTTCAAAATGGTAGAAGGACACGAGGACACGGCAATGGCCGAGATTACCCTGCCGTGCGGCACATTAATTGTGGGTCCAACTTGAGGCCATTGTCAATCGATGGGGAAGTCTCTTCGCTGTGCCACACGACGAGTGGTGACTTGTATTCACGACGTATGCCTCGCTTCAACACCCAACTGCCGGCAGCTCCGTGTTGCCCGCACGAACCACGAACTACAAAGAGGAGTTTGAATCCTTCACATCATACATGTCAAGGATTCCAAGTCGACGCGATACAGTGGCATCATATACACGACCTTTGCACTTCTCCCGGAGTCGTGTGTGCACATACAACCCCACATCTCATAATACTAACCTGAAGTTGGAAGCAAGTATAGTGTAAAATGCGAGATCAATTAACATCGTGTTTGCATCGTGTACAGCATCCGTTTGGATAGTGCCTGGCTCTAGACTAGGACGTATCCACCATATGGTAAAAATGACAAGCTATAAGAGATCAGGACTTGTGAAACAAGGTAATCGAAAGTGCACGCACCACGTTGTCCGTTTCACGACATTTCCTCGCGTCCCAGCAGTCAATATGCGAGTCAGACCATGTATACCAGGTAGGACACGCAAATAAATTTCGCACAGCACAGTAGAGGGACGAACTACACGCTGAGGGGAGGAAGTAAGGAACACGTCGGAGATTTGGATGAAGAGAGGCTGCTGATCAATGCTGTAACGCTTTCCAATGAATAAAGTTATTGAACACGACTGAGTTGAATTAAACAAAGAACAAGGATACTGAGAACGGCAGTGCGGCGGCGGCGCGACCTTGTTCTCGATTTGGATTCTTCACTTGGGTCAAAGGACATGTGACGACGGTACATTAGCTTACGAAAGACATTGGAGTCAGGTCATTGAATCAAAGGAGATGAGGATACCAGGTAAGCCCCGAACCGAGTATATACAACTATAATCTCGTCAGTTATATACATATAACTGCAAGTGGGTAATATAACTGGATTTTGAGCTACTTACCTGACTGGAATTGGCCGTGGCAGATCCCGCCGCTCTCTACTAACTGATACTGGTATCCGCCGCCGCCGCCCTTCCATTTCGGGATGGTACGGCATATGCCGAATTCGCTTCTCCCCTGCCAGTTCCATCTCGGGACCGTACGCCGTTTTCACCACCACCACCACCATGGACGACAACACGAAGACGAAGCCACAGGCAACTGCCAAGGAATTAAGCATTATAAGACCTACCTTAGTACACATTTCTCGGCCGTGAGACAAGATAAAAGGGTTTCTGCGCGTACTTCCCTCTCGGATACAGAGCGCTGCAATCTATCTGACTGCTTCCAGTCGCCTACTACTAGCTCGGCCTCTCGCACCCACCTCCTTTATCCGCAGCGGCGTTCTTAGTGGCATGGTCCCACAAATTCAGGAATAATGGCCACAACCCGATGTTGTTGTCTACCTCGACGAGACGGAACGGTTGACTAGAACAAGGATAAATAAACAAGTACCATTTCTGTACCTAATGTACATCTATGTTACAGACTTTTCACAGAGTGTACAGTTACTACTACAGTAATTGGGTTAGTAAATCCTACTCTTCAAGTACTTATCGTGAAATGGGATGTATCCCACGTATCGCCGCGCGCCAGACATAAGGGGATGGGGCCAGTGTGTGAGTAGCAGTGCATCATGACTAGGCCCGCCATCTGTACGAAGGTTCGACTATGAGCGCGGGATTCTGAATCCAGTTATCAGGTAGGGCGGGCAAGGTACTAACTGAAATAGGTCGAAAGTAACTGGAATTGGTCCCAATTTCAGTTAGCTTTCGCTAACTGACGAGATGCTTTTGGTCATGCCTCCCCCGTTTCTGCGATATATGTAGTTCTACAAAATGGAAATCATTTGGGGAAATGTAAAGACGTACATGCATAACGCGCACTGACGTAGTGTATCCGAAACGGGAAACCGTGGCGCACCTGGGCGTAGGTAGTGTCTACGTTCAATTGTTTGGGGCGCGCCAAATAAAGACCCCAACGCGTTGAAGGACCGACGCCATCTTAACCTTAAACCACCATGTGCCCACGACCATTTACGTGCTGGCTTCCCGCCGCCGTCGACGCTGCCAGTGCCGTCCGCCTCGCTGTCGCCACTGCCCGCCTCGCCAGCACCACCGTCCGCCTCGACAATGACGACTGCCATCATATATTGTGCTCGTTCGGTTCTAGCACAGGAGAACGCGCCAACCACTATGTAGGCCATGCGATTCATCGTATAAGAGCGATTTATGCCGCAGTCCGTATACGAGCCCATTCACCGTCTACCGTGTCGTCCGCATTCCCCCAAGGGAGACATGTCTACCACTATAGTGGATACCCGGCAGCACCGCAAAAATTGAATGTGGCGTAATTGGTGTTTTCGGAACGTATATGATCTGGATATCGACGCGTTGCATTGACGGGCGCATCTTCACAATTGACCACCATCATTCCATGACCGCTGTCGTCGCTGCGTCACCGAGGCCTACAAGCGACAGTATACCGGAGTCGTCCGACGCGCGCAACGGCAGGTACGAAGGCGCGTCCTGTATCGATGAGTCCCATTCAGGTCGTCGTCTGCATCACGCAAGGCTGGAAGATTGAAATCGCCGCAGATCATGTCATACAACATATACGCCACAGGGCCGGAGCAATTGAGCGCTACGATGATGGCGATCTTTGTACAGTGGTTAGGCCTGTGCCGACGACGACATCAGCATTAGCCTTGGTGATTTCGCTCAACACTCACCCCGACATCGCGTACGCGTAGATGACGGGCAACCAATGGCGCGATTGACGGTCAGACTGCTCTGTCTCCGGCTCTCCAGTCACCTAGCCTAGATTCCGTTGCCACGTAAGGGATCGCAAACCCACTTGGCTAACCCAGAGGTTCGTGCTGCCACGTCAATTCTTCGTATCCAAGTCGCCTCATCAATTCTGGCTATCGCGGGAAACGGAATAGACGAAAAGGTATCGTTGAGGACGTCGGCTGCTGAAGGGCATCATCGCAGTGTTGAACTCGAAGCCAGGTAGCTCGTCACCGGTCGATCTCAATGCCGAAAGCACCACGCGATGACCACGTGGGCATGCTGTCTGCATGATTCGACATTTCCACAGGTCGACCACAACGTTGATGTTGACCTGCTGAATCCCTAGCGAATCCTCCCGTTTCCCTTTCATTTTGGCAACCCCGGAAATCATTAATATCGGCTAAAGCGCAGGGACCCAGGATGCCGTCCTTCTTGTCCAAAGTTTTTGGACGTAAAAAGCAGGACGACAAGGAGCTCTCGCCGGGAAGCCGCACGTCTGCAGCGTCTCTTCTCGAAGGAAAGTTTGAGGCCGTGTCACCGACGGTGTCCGAATCTGCGGAGAAGCAGCTAGCACAGCCAGAAAAGGGGAGCGGGGGCAATGGCGGATTTTTGCAAAGAGTCAAACCGACGTCGACGCAAGAACCGATACGCAGTTACCAGCCGCCGCCGCATCTGACACTGAACCTCGCCTTTGGTACGGGAAAGGTCGAGCGGCCTCTTGGATCCGTATTCGCATACCCCGATGGGCAGATCACGCTCGACGACAAGGCGATTGGGGAGCGGAGGCTGACACCGAGCGAAACGCTCGTTTTGGTCAAGTCGTGCTCACAGGCCATCGTGGCAAGGGGTACGTGCTTCCTAGTACCCAAAACGACCGCAGCTCATTTTTTTTTGGTAGGTCTTGAGACGCCTGGCATCATGCACCCGCATTGGTATTCTGCCGACCCACTCGTTCAGCGACGCCTCATATCGCTCTTCATCCGGTCCTTGGCTCCCACAGCCTCATCCACGCTCCCTCAATTCGATTCTGAAATCGTATCCACGCGTTCTCCCCACGATGTTGCAGCCGTATTGCGTTGGGGCATGCGCCATCTTCAATTCGATCCTCTGGATCCGTCGTGGTATCAAACCTTCTTTGCCGCTGAGCAGAGCTCTGGATATCCTCCAAACGCCTTTTCTCAGCACCTCGTTCCTTTGCTTCCATCCACACATGTCGAACTCCTCACAGCTGCAATAGATCTGTTCAGCTCGCTCGCTGCACACGCAGAGGCCAACAGTATTTCTGGGAGCAAAATATCTAAACTCCTCGGTCTATGGCTTCTCGAAGCTAAGCGTGCAGACGAAACGGACACTTGGCCCGTCTTTTACGATCGATGGGAACAGGCTGGCCGCAAGATGGAGCACTTATTCCTCTCTAATATAAGGTTCGTGGCATTGATCCCAGTCCCTTTGCCTTTTTAACATTCAATCAGACAGGAAACGCTCGCCCACCCAATGCCAAAGCGCCTAACGGAGCTGGTCAAAGCCTATCCTTACGGTCAGGACCCCACAGATGGACTCCTTCCGCGTCCACGATTTTCGACGCGCCAATACACGGCCCTGTACGTTCGCTTGGACACGGAACTTTCGTCTTCCAGGTCTATTATTGCGAAGCACCCTCTGCGTATAATATCAGACGCGTTGTTGGCGGATGACGCGTCAGAGTCGACTTTAGCGTCGCTTTGGGCCAAGATCAAGTTCGCTGCTCAGGGCTCGGCCGATGATGCCCTCTCTAGCCCCGCAAGCCGCGTGTTTTCCGATGAGACGCTCAGGTACCTTTCACTTGGTCCTTCCGAGGTCGCAGGTGCTACCACACCTTCGTTGACTCTTGTCCTTCCCGAAAAGTCTGCGCCTATCTCTCGCCAGGGGACAGAGACTTCGCTGCCACCATCCTTACCGGCGCCCTCAAATGGAAGCTCGAATACAATTGGGATTGACTGGGCGCAGTTCTCGACCAGTGGATTCTTGGAGACGACGACGCCGCTGGGCTCGCACCTTGCGAAGACGCTGATGGACTCGGATATCGAGAAGACGACCCCACAACTGCCGCGGAAGCCGAGCAAGAAGGGCAAAAGTGGACCGTCAAGGAAGAGTTTGGATACTTTACCGCCTATCATCGTCCCCACGTCTTCCAGCTCTACACCATCGCCACCACCCACAGAGGAGAAGAAATCGAAGATTATCGATTTGACGCAGATAGAGGTGGACGAGGCTTTCATCGACTTTTGGAACGACGCCCTTGTTGATCCGGTGGCGAAGGGATGGCCTGCATTTGTGGTGGGTAAGCTTAAGCATTCGCTTGAGGAAGAGTCGGTGCTGGAGGGGGGCAAGAAGGTGGAGTGGGTCGTAATCGAGGAGACGTTTAGTCGTCCTCCACCTCCGCCTGCTACAGCTACTTCAGAGTCTGCGACCACTGCCGCGAGCTCTACTACAGAGAGACGCGCCCGACCCACATCACCCAGACCTTCGTTGAAGAGCATGACGAATTCGTCCAAGAAACGGTTTAGTTTCTGGACTGGCGCGAGGAGGGGCTCGACCAGTAATGTGCGAGCAAGCGAGATGGGCGAAAGTACGGATGAGGGACGTCGGGAAAGCATGGACGCACCCGCCAGCCCGGTGAAGAAGGAGGGCAAGAAGGATAAGCGGAAGAGCGTGCCTCCGCCGGTTTTGGAGGAGGCTGAGGAGACTAAAGAGGATAATGGGAAGGCGGCAGTGACGGCCAGTGCTGCGATTGCTGGTGTCGCCGCTGCCGCGGGTGCTGCTGCTGTCGTTGCTGCGACAAGTGCAGAAGCAGAGGATAAGCCTGCTTCGAAACAGGTTATTCCGCCCGGCGCAGAGGAAACGAGCGCCCCAGTGGAGGAGCCGGTTAAAGAGGCGGATGTTCCTGTCGTCGCAGCCACTGTTCCTGCCGAGGTTCCGCCTGAGATGACGCCTGTCGTCGAGGAGCCTGCGCTCGAGACTGTTGTCCTCGAGCCTGTCATAGAGAGCGTTATACCCAAGCCTTCAGTGGAGAGCGTTGCTCCTGAGGCTGTGGTGGAGAGTGCTATACCCGAGCCTACAGCGATACACGAGCCTGCGGTGGAGGAGCCTTCTGCGCCTGAACCTGTTGTCGAGGCGCCTGAGGGTGACGATGTTTCTGCTCCAGCACTTGCCGATGAGGTTCCTCCTCTCGCGGCATTTGTCGACGCCCCCGCCCCAGCAGCTGTTGACGATACCCCAGCACCCGTCGCAGTGGTCGAGACTCTGGCTTCTATTGAGGATGTCGAGCCTGCCGTCGTCGAGGAAGTACCTGTCGTTGTCGTTGCCGAGCCCACTGTACTGCCCATCGCTGAGGAGGAGGCGCCGATTGTCGAGGAAACGCCAGTTGTCGAAGAGGCGGTAGTTGTCGAAGAGGCGGCAGTTGTCGAAGAGGTTCCAGTCGTCGAAGAGGCTCCAATTGTCGAAGAGGCGGCAGTTGTCGAAGAGGCGGCAGTTGTCGAAGATGCACCGTTGGTCGAAGAAGCGCCAGTTCTCGAGGCGGCGCCCCTTATCGAAGAGGCGTCAGTCGTCGAGGCACCAGTACACGAAGCGTCAACTGTTGAGGAAACTCCAGTCGTTGAGTCTGCTGTGGACGAACCTTCGCCCGTCGTCGAGGAACCCATTGAGGAGGTAGTCGTTCCAGTCGTTGCGGCTTCTGTAGAGGAAATCCCTGTTACTGTGGAGGATGAAGTCGCACCAGCCGTGGAGCAAATTGCCGAACCTGCTGAAGCGCCCGAGGAAGCGATCGAACTCGCAGCCATTGTCGTTCCAGCAGCAGAAGAGGAAGCTTCCGTTGTTGAGCACGCCACCCCAGCCGTTGAGCCCTCGATTGCGGACGAAGCTGCAGCTGCGCCTGAAGAACACATCGAGGTAATAGTTGACGAATCGGCAGTGGAGGAACCTATCTCTGCTGTTGAGGCACCGGCTGCTTTCCCGGAGGAGACTATCAACGAGGTCGAGGAAGTCGTTCCCGCCCCAGTTGAAGACGTCGCGCCAGAGCCTGTCGCAGTCGAGGACACCGCCCCGAGTCGATCCTAGAAGTTGAAGACGCTGCTCCAGTCAATGATGTTCAGCCAGCCGAGGAGCACGATTCAATCAACGAGGATGTGGCTCCCGCTGTCGCGGATGAAGTCATCTCACCGCCCGCTGAAACCGACGCCGTTCCCGAAATTCCTGTCGTCACTGAGCATAGCCTACCACAAGATGAAATCCTTGAGCTGGAGGATGTCATTCCGGAGGCGGCTGTTGAAGGTATGTTCCTGCATTTCTCGAACGATTTTATTTGTCCTAATTCTTTTTCAGAAGCTCAGGCTGAACCTATAGTTGAGGAGACTGCTACTGAGGAGCCTGAAGGTATGCTTCTCCTGATATGGTTCGTATAGGTTCTGATGTGCGTTTTGTTCAGCCGAATTGTTGGAGGAGGATCAAGCTCCTGTTACCGCCGACAAACGTGGTACGTTGGTTTGCGTAAATACAGTTCTTCAATCTGACGTCACGTTTTAGCTGAATCTCCAGTGATTGAAGAGAGTCCAGCTCCTCAAGGTACATTTCATACATCTTCTACTTTGACTCGACTAAATTGGAGTATGTAGCTGAATTCCCTCTGGACGAAGAAAGTGCAGGTACGTTCATCTATCATAGTCAAGCAGCAGTGATAGTTGACGCTCGTGTTGTCTAGCTGAACCTTTGTTCGCACCCGGCGCTGAGACTATCGAGGACGAGGCTGATGAAGCGTCCGCTGTTGCAGGTATGTTGTAAATTGCATCCTACGTTCCTGTATTCATATCCTTCAGCTGAAGAAGATAATTCTCCAGCGCCCGTCCCAGAGCAAGTTTCCGCTGTCCCAACCGAGGTTGAAGCACCAGAGGCCGATAACGTCGCCGAGCTACCCGAACCGATAGCTCCTGCTGATTCCGCAGACATTTCAGAAGACCCCATTGATGAGGTCGCTGTCAACGAAGCTGTCCCCTCCGAACCGGTAGATGAAGTCATTGAGGTTCTGTCAGTTCACGAAGAGCCCGCTGAAGACATCCCGGCGCCCGTCGCTGAAGAACCTGTTGCTGAGGTTCCTGAGGAACGTTCGTTATCCCCAGCGCCTGTCGAAGAGGTTGTCGAGGTATCTCCGCCAGTAGCAGAGGACGAGGAGGAGGTACCTGCGCCTGCCGCCGAGGTCGTGGAGTCACCGCCAGAGGAACAGGTTTCGCCGCCTACCGATGATATCATCCAAGCCGCGGCGCCTGTTGACGAGTCCGCTCCTTTGCCTGCTGCTGTCGAGGAACCTGAAGAGGTCACTCCTGCGTCTGCCGCTGCCGATGAAGTTGAAGAAACTGCTCCTTCGCCAACTCTTCTCGACGAAGTTGCGCCTATAGAGGAAGAGGTTCCAGCGTCGGATCAGGTTCCATCCTCTATCGAGGAACCAACTCGCATCGAAGATGAGGAGGTTGCCGAGACTTCTGCCCATGTCGAGGACGTTGCTGCCATTTCCGAGGATGCACCAGCGCCTATTGAGGCTGCAACTCTGGAGAGTCTGGAGGTCGGTGAAGAATCGGTCCAGACCCCAGCATCCGTCGAAGAGGCCGTCGAGGGTAATGTTACCGCGCTTTCTGAAGAGCCTGTTGTTGACGAGCCAATCACCCCGATGACGCGGCGGATGTCACTACGTCGTTCGAGCAGGACGAGACTCCCGTTGTAGCGTCTGATGTTCTTGATTCCATTGAGGAGCCCGTTGGTGAGGAGTCTACAGCTGTGGATGATGCTACGGACGAAGTACAACCCACGGCTGTAGAGGCTGAGGTTCCTGTACGCGCAGAGGAGCCCGAGAGTCTGGCGGACGACGTTTTACCCAACGAAGAAGCACAGGTCCCGACCGTAGAGGCCGATGCCCCCGCACCCGTTGAGGAATCTGTATTTGAGCCTCCAACTGTCGTTGATGCTCCAGAGGTTTCTAGTACTTCTGTGCGCTTAGAGGAGCCAGTTCAAGTCGCAACACTTATTGAAGAGGCTGCACCCATCGACGAGCCTGTCAACACAGAACCCGACTTTGAAACTGTTTCAACTGTAATGGCACCCCATGCGGAGCCTTTGCGCGAACCTTCCCCCGAGCCAGAAGCGGATGCGGCGGTAACACTGCCACCGGTGCCCGTTGTTGAAGTCGCCTCGGAATTGCCACTGGTTGAAAAGGAAGACGAGAAAGAGGATAAGGATAAGGAGGATTTGTCCCAGGCTGATACGCCTGGACCGCAAATAACACTCGACGCGGTTGTGGAGGAGGAAGCTAAGGTTCCGCCTGGTTTACCCGAGACGTCTGCCACTGGTATGTATCCGTTATTCCTGTCCGATTCTCTTCATCTCACACAATGTTCCTCAGGCAACGGAAACGGCGTCTTGCACGATAACGATTAATTGATACCCTTCATGTGATGACCATTTTCTTAATTACTCTCAAGCTTTACGTTCTACACAATCTACTTCCTACATAGTGGACGGACTCGATTCCCATTTGTGACTGCATTATTATTTCCCGACGCTAGTTATCATGCTATTCTCTGCTTTTTGGTATAATTTTCCCGAGTATTACTTTGTGTTAGTGTGTTCTGTTTGTGAGCCTTATGATACGTTAAGAATGTTACTATACATTCTTCGTTTTATTCCTCCGACAAGGTGCACGTCGTGTCGATGTTCATCGTGCTCTGCAGGCGCAGGTGCGGTCCTGATTCGTTCGCTTCTGTCGCTGTAATGATGACTCGTAGGCTGTTCTCGACGAACACGCTACTGAATGATCGCCTCCGCTATGCTACTGATCGTGGAAATATGAGCAGGAATGGCGCTACTGAGATTGATCTCGGGCCACACCCGGCACCGCTGGCGTTTTCGGACTTCTTCTGTCTCTTATCACCCTCGGCGGACCAAATTTAAGTCGATATCTCCTCTAGCATTCCCAGTCTGCATAACTAAGACTAAAATGCCGTGAATGATGGGCTCCAGTGTGACAATCCCGTCTTATTTCCTTCGAGGAAGGACTCAACCAGCCTCACGGCTCGTTCTCATACGATTCTTCCATCCTGGGGATTACCAAAGTCTTCACTTGGACTGCTATCGTTTCCAACCTTCCCAATTCGTAGAGGACAACGTTGTCTCAAACAATACAATCGCTTTGACGTTTCCTTCAGCTCGTTCTGGATGTGCTTCCTGAGACACGTCCCTTGGAAGCAGGGGCGTAAATTATGAGAGTGGGTCCCCACAAATCTTTGCCTTTGTGGGACTAGCACTTCGACTCCGAACAAGAACGCTGATGTGAATAATGCTATACATTGTGAAACAACTTATGCTTTAGTGAGGACGGCGGTAGGCATTCGCCTACCGGTTCCGCGTGTTGAATCTGCGTCTCATAGGGACGCTCCGAAACACGTTTATTTTTTCTGGAAGAGTGACAGAGCGAAGAGGATGACCGTACCGCCCTCAAGTGAAGATCCGCGCCCGTATGAAATCCAGTCCCCACATACTTGAACTACTGTTATATTTGGAAAGGTAAGCCTTGCCCGCGGCAGAAACACGTTGTCGGTTCAAGACAAATCAATCAAACTATCCGATCTCTGGCGACTCCGAGTGGTGAGGGAACAGAATCCGAACTAGGATGCTCCTGGCGTATGGAGATGAAGCCACGCCAATTGAGGAGGCGAATTTTGTCCCAACGGCTGAGCTTTACCGCAGTTTTGTCCTTCAAGCATGCGCGACCGGCTACGGATCGGGAATTTTGAATGGTATACATCGTGAGCGTACGCACCTTTGTCAACGACAATGACATAACGAGCGATCATTCTTCGCGCTAGACTAGCGTCGCTCGGGAGGAACTTCTCATCCTGAGGAAATTAGTAGGCTAGGGCAAGTACCGAGGTCATTACAGCGTACCTTCCGGAGGACCGACATAATCTCTTCGTCGTGAACAACAGCAGTAGTCACACGTGCATTCTGCAAGTCGTTAGGGTCAGATTTGTAAGGTCATGAGAAGGAGTACCGATGAATGGATTAGATTGCTAATGGCAGCGCACGGATGATAAGGCTACAGTGAAAGTTAGACTGAAGCCTTGTGTAGAAGCAAGCGATGTACCGGTGTGTAGCTATCATGTATGGGCCACGTTCTCATAGGCGGTCGCAAAAATCTGGGAAGAGAGTGCCAGATAGATTGGCGTAGACTTCGCGGTTCACGCATATCGTTATAAACAGATGATTTCAAGGAGATATAGAATGCCTGGAAAGCGACACAAGCTGGCTCGTTTTCTAATCGTGAAGCAGTATCTGGTCGAGCACTTTGAAAACAAGGAGCAGCAGACGGTGGTGTCGTTTCTGATAGGCAATCCTCAATCATTGGCAGCATTTTTGCGACGCCGCCTTCGACTTTGGGTACAAGGAGCGTCTTAGTGATACGTGGGCTCGCTGCTCCACACGATAATAGGCCGGTCACCCAGTACGAGGTCTTGTGGCATCCAGTAACAACGCTCAAGTCACCATTCTGGAGCTCCAAGCCGTCGACGTTCATTACTTGGTAGTAGAAAGCGGCTCCGTGCATCATGGCCATGCGTTGGAGTTTCGCTCTCCCGGATGACGTGCACTGTTGGTATGAACCGCCGAAGGGCAGGGCACAGAAAGCGCCTTCCAGGCATTAGTGGAGAATTTTGCTTTCCAGTGGTCTTGATCGCTATCTGGAACATTACAAAGGGGGTGCAAAGACTGAAGGAAGTGACTCACTCGGCGGGAGGTATGGGTTGTACCCTGAAGTCTGCGGTAGGACTTGCCGCATTACCAATGACGGTAGGATTTGGGAACCGCGAAGGATCGATGCAGTCGATCCCCGGCTCTAGGAAACACGGTTCAAAGTCTTTTGGCAGCTGCTGCCAGTTTCGTGGGTCATCGGCATCTCTTGTGACATTGATACCGACGTACTCGATGGCCCCGGAATCGCTACGAAGCATAACGTCGCCAATGTGGACTCCTTGTACGAGCCAGATGGGACAGTCATGACTTTGCATGCCGTCCGCCAGAATTGGAGGGTAACCCCGAACCTTTGAATAGAAGCGGCGCGTATAATCATCTTGGAACAGTTTCGTAGTCATAACTGGGTGAGGAGGCGGGGGGTTAGCAAGAAATGATGCAAAGGCTCGTCCTATCGTCTAGAGCCCTTGTCCCGTTGATGGTATAAGGAAGACAACAATCTTACAGCAGTAACAATAAGGTGCAGGGACACGACTTCGTGTATCACTTTTACCTCGGTCTCGGCAGGCTTTTGTGTTGTGAAACCATCACCTTTTTCATGAATTCAGTTCGACGCGTTCTTTCATTGCCCATGAAATGATCGATACTAGCATTCGAATCAATTCGGATGTGACGTGGCACACAACTGTGAAGTAGGATCATTCGTCTTCCTGGCGAATGGATAGGAATCCACGCCGATTTAGCAGACGTATTTTTGCCCAGCGGCCGAGTTTTACGTCGCTCTTAGCCTGTAGAACTGCGCCACCGGCTGCAGACACTCAGACGTTAGTCATGTGTATAGTAGCTTCGGCCGCACCTTTGTGTACACTGATGACATATCTAGTAACCATTCTTCGCGCCAACTCGGCATCGCTTGGAAGAAGAACTTCGTCCTGGGCGACTAGTCAATAGAAGATTTAGAAAGAAAGAGATATGGACAGACATTCTGAAGGAGAGAAAGAATGTCGTTGTCGTGGATAACAGCGGTCTTCACTTGTCTACTCTGTATGGTCGTTGTTATTGGCGTTTAGACGACAATGCACAGCTTCCCGAAGAGTGAACCAGATCGTTGACAGCGGCACAAGGATGGAACGGCTGTCGAGGAATTCAGGATCAGTGTACTGTGAACCGTAAACGGCTAAATTACGGGTTTTGATTCGTCAAAAACAGCCCAAGACCATGTCGGCGGTCGGAGAACTCTAGGAAGGGCATGCCAGATTGATTGTCGGATGCCCCTGGGGTCCCACATATCGTTGTAGATGGACGGCTTCAGGGAAATATGAAAACCGCGTAATGCAATACAACTTGGTTGGTTTTTCAGCCTTGAAGCTGTATTGGGTCGCCCGCTTTGAAAATACGGGGCAAATGACAGTGGAGCACTCTCGGAGGGACAGTCCTCAACCATCTTAATTCTCTCCGTGACGTCACCCACGATTTTAGGCACGGTAAGTATCTTCGTGAAGCATGGGTTCTGGTCTTTCGTTTCGAACAGTCCCAAGACAAAATAGGCCGTCTTTTCGCATCCGGTAATCAATGTGAGGTCCCCATTTTGCAGCTCTAAACTGTCAAGGTGCATAACATGGTAGTACCAGGTTGCTCCATGTGTCATTGCGAGCCGTCGAAGCTTCGCCAAACCCGACAATGTGCATTCCTGGGCTGAGCCGCCTAGAGGAAGCGCGCAAAATGCGCCATGCGAGGCGCACGTCGAGAATTTGACTCTCTCGTGGTCGTCGTCCCTATTTGTTACATTAGAATTTGATAGCAAAAGTGGGAGAAGATGTGCCACTCAGTCGGAGCCATAGGGCGCACTTTGAACTCGTCTATAGGACCTGTTGTCGCTCCAAGGATAGTTGGACTTGGAAATTGGTTGAGGTTGACGGTGTAGTCTATACCTAGCTCCAAAGGACACGGCTTGTAGTCCTTTGGTAAACGCTGCCAATTTTGGGGATCATCGGCGTCTTTGGTGACGTTGATTCCGACATAGAGAAGGGCGCCGGAGAGATCCAGAAGGACTAAGTCGCCAATTTGAGCGCCCTCCAGCGGCCAAGTAGGACTAGGATGTGGCTGCAAAGTCTCCGGATCGAGTGGAGGGTAGCCACGAGCCTTTGAGTAGAAAAGGTGCGTGTACTTGTCTTAAAAGGGTTTCGTGATCATGTTTGGAGGGGCTGGAAGCAGGAGTCAAAAAAGAGGAGGCTCTGCCTTGTTTGCTCTCCGACGCTGGGACATTGACAAAGGAAGGACAAGGGAATCAGACGAGCCACAAAAATGTTGTACCTTGGTCCCATCACATGTCTGGTCGCGTATCAAATAGCCGTGCCAAGTTTGCCATTCGCATGTAGTACCATGTACTTAGAATTGTCGCAAAACGGAGACCCGAGTCTATATAGTACAAGATATATTTTGGTCTAGCTCATCATAACCTGGTAGTGTTTCCTTCTGTCGACATCCATTTTCAGTTGCAGACCCTCCTCTCTATAAGGCTGTAGCTCTTCAGTAATGCGAGCCGCCTTCTGCATCCAAGAGTGAGCTTTTTCAAGCATGAGGCGATTTTCCTCCCCGGATTCTCCATACCTCCTCCCTTGTCGCCTATCACCAAAGCAGCCCATGTCTGACCACATTAAGTATACGCAGGATAGTGATGTGTCCTCCCATTGGTCCTTTACCACTGCGACAATGGATAGATCGAATGAAAAATCCCCATGAAGACGTACAGTTTGTAGGGCTGGGGCAGCGATGGCATATCCAGCCTCGACACATAGACCTCGTATAACATCATTGTCTAAACCCGCCTCAATTTTGGTCATTCGAACGATCTCCAGACTTGGCGTTGTTCGAAAGAGCTCAACCACGTCCTGAGACGCAACACTTGAAAAATCGAACATCAACAATACGAGGGGGCTCTTAGAGCGCTGCAGGCAAAGGAGCATTTCATAAAATGTCTCCGATCCATCAGGGAGATACACGGGCTGCCAATCGGTAGATTTTGTCGCAGTGTAGGTATGCGGACTCGGCTAGCCGCGCAGACATGATAGTGGTCTTCAGACAAGGTGTACATTCGGAGCCTGTATACCTATATAGTGAGTAGCAGGGGTAGGGTAGGGGTGTCTCCCAGTGAACCCGCACCCTACCCCATGTCATACCCGTACCCTCAACAAGGGTACGGGTTGCAGGCCGGGTTGGCCCCGGGTCATCGGCGGGTCACGGGTCATTCACGGGTCACGGGTATCCGCCACCCGCCTTCGTGCGCGTCGCTCACCAGAGGCTGATACGGGGTGTTGACTTGAAATCTGATGCATAGCTAAGCTCAAGCGACAGAAGTGCAGTGTGTATAGCGCTCAAACGAGCCTAGTACAGCAATAGTATCTATATGTCCTTGTAAATAGTATCAAAGTCTACGGGCATCATAATATCTTCATCCTCGTCGGCACCTATCTCCTCTTTGACTACAGGCGTCCTGGTGACTGCGGAGATGTCGCTGTCGTGTACCAACCCGTCACGACTCCAAGATCCTAGGCACACTAACGCGCGTGCAGTCTGAGCCGAAAGACGGTTGCGGATATGAGATATTAGGATACGAGCTTGACTAAACAAGCGCTCGACCCCGACGGAAGTAGCTGTAGATCAGGCCAACAATCAGAAAAGAGAGAATGAGAGGAAATGATAACGCACGAGGGATTGACAGATAGTCCAGGGCCATCCGCGAGAGAACCGGATACTTCGTGCAATTCTTGTGCCACCAACCCAGAACATCCTTCACATTCTCCCGCTCTGAAGCGAGGTATCGCTCCAGCTCATTTGAGGGATTGGTTAGCGGAGCACGTGCTGTTGGTGCATCGTCGTCGTCGTCGTCGGAGAATATGTTCGAGGTTGATTTCTTGGAGCTCGAGGCCTGTGAAGTGAATCCGTGAGTGGTGAGTCAAATCATCCCCGAGGAGATATCAATGGAGACGTACCTTGGCTGGTGCAGCTGCTGGCCCCTGCGACGCTACATCTCGACTAGCCTCGAAAGCGGAAACGTACTGGTTGAAGACACGCCGAATGAGATTGTTTGCCTCGGTCTTCCACTCCTCAGGCCAATCGTGATCATCGAAGTACCCGGTCTTGTGCTTTGGGTGAAGGACTGGAGAAGATGTAAGTGAGATGAGTGAATGATGAAATGAAACGTACTGAGAGCGATGCGATACAACTCTGAGTCGTCGGTGAGATAGTAGTACTTATTTAAGGTATCCTTTGCAACAAGAAGGGCAGCCTGCATAGGCCCCGCAAGAACAACGTCTGGCTCGTCCCCGCGCTTCTTGATGACCGCGGTCGCAAGCATAGCATCAAGCTTATCCATTGCAGGAATCACGGTTGCCAGGTTAGCGTCAGCGCGGGAAAAGTATGTTGTCGCATCTTTGAAAGCCTGAGTAGCCAAGTCAACAATGAGATGCGTAGCAGAAAGAAAAGATAAGAGACATACTCCAAGAACCTCGCACAAGTTCTCGATAGCTGTCCATTCGCCGGCGGTCATCGCATATTGAAGGAGGGTGTCCTCGCCAGTAATCTCCCTGATAGCCTTCTTGTACTTACGAGCTATCATGAGCATGTCATATGTTGAGTTCCAGCGCGTCGAAACATCGCGTGGCAAAATCTTGGCGTCCAGCTGCAGCTCGGCAACGATGGCCTTCCAGCGAGGGAGCAGGATAGTAGACGAGTTGATTATCTTGAAGGATATAGTACGGACCTGAGAAGAATGAGCGCCGGTGACAGCGTGAGAGTAAACACGCACCTTTCGCAACGCCGAAGCAATTATCTTGGTATCAGCCAGGAACTTCGCTTTGGCATCCTCCGTCATGGTCGCAAATGCGTCGTAAATATCGTTGGGGTCGTCCTGGTCCGCGTTGCCTGCTTCCAGCTCCGCCAATTGGGCCAAGAGGTCCTCCATCTCGAACGCATCAGCCGTACCTACTGCTGCCGCCGTTGCAGCCTCCTCATCGGCATCATTATCGTCACTCTTCTTCTTCTTCGCCGGCTGGTTAAATAAACGAAGAAGACTTTTGGCGACCAAATTCACGACGTGTGCGAAACAGCGAGTACGGGCGCGGGGACCACCAAAGCCAGGTAGACCATCAACGAGCCGAACCATCATGACATCGTTGGGGGAGGCGTTGTCCGAGGTAATGCTCAAAATCTATCACGACTCCGTTGTAGCTCATGAATTGGATCAAACCAGCCGACTCACCTTTCCATCAAGACCGAACTCCTCGACGACTGCCTTAGTGAGGATAGCGAGGGCTTCACCGGAGTGTGACTGCCAGAGATCAGTGAAGATAGGCATTGATGAGACAAGGTACGTACCTCAGCCAGCTCTCGAAAATCCAGGACGGTACTCATGCGCTCTCCGTCCTCCTCCCAGTGAACGGTATACGCGACGAATGCTTTGTGATTTGGTGATGTCCAGGCATCAAGAGCGAGATGAAAGCGACAACCGAGGCTCTGATACGTGTGAGTCAAATGCTTGTCACCATAGTTGGAACTAACCTGGAACTTCTTGGCTAGACGGCGACGCGTCTTCGCAAATAAAGTCTTGGTGTCCCGCGATACGGTAGTGGGATGCGGGATATAAGTCGAGGGGCGGCCGGTCTTCATAAGCTTGTGGAACGCACGGTCGGCGACAATTTTGAAGGGCCTATAGTTTTCCGCACACCAACGGGCGCATTCGGCACTGCGACATGGTGAGTTGCATACTCAACAAAGCGTTGCTGGACTGACCGTGTCTCAGCATTGCTCAATGGCATTGTCGCGTAGATCTCTTTACCCTTGGCGGCCATTCGCTTGAAAAGGCCAGTGAGTACACCCTGCTTTTGTTTACCGACCTTGTTCACGAGCTCCCGTGTTGCTTGTAGATTGTTCGTCTCCTTCGCCGCCTTAACCGCCTCATGTCCATAACACGCCTCGGCATGAACACGAAGGGCACTCGTCGAAGACTTGTCCTGAGTCGTCATGTTGCGACCAACCCAGGAATCGCAGAGGCAGCATTGAAACATTTCGTGAGGTACGTGTTTGCCGCGCTCGGTATCCTTGTGTTTGATTTTGCACTCGGGTTTGAAGAAGCCATACATGGGCGAGTTTCGAGCCGGAGCTTTCTTTTTGGCTAGGTAGGTCTTAGTCTATGAGTCTGCACCGAGCGAGGCAACTTACATGACATCTCAGTATCACTGACATCGTCGGCAATGTTCGCCACCTTGGGAACCGAGGAGATGTCGACCGAGGCCGAAGCGGTAGTCTTGGGCTTCTTTTTGGGGCGCTGATTCGAGCTACGGGCTGGCGATTTCTTCCGGCTGGTCTTGGATGTGGACGGGGCAGACCGTTCTTGCTCAGAGACTGATATGTCCCATGGGTGAGCGAGAAAACTGATATGATTGAGCAGGTACATACCCTTTTCGGTGGGCTTGGATGCTCGCCCCGAGCGGCGGCGCAGTGGCTCTGGTGAGGAAGACGGGGTGCGTTTTTTTGCTGTGAGTGATGATCAGCTAACATGTACAATGACTAGATGAGCAGAGCACTCACATTTGCCCTTATCTTTAGGGCTAGACCGTCGAGCTCCACCTCTTTTCTGAACAGGCGACGGCTTACCCCGACGACCACGAACTGGCTCTTCCTGAGGAGACGCATCAGCATTGTCATCGGGAGGCAATATCTCAACATTGCTCTCGGAATCGGAGTCGACCACTGTGTGGCTGGGTCCTGCAGTAGAGCGGCGCGGTGAGTCGGAGTCATTGTCCTCGGGATCGTGCGGCTCAGTGCCGGTGAAGAAGAAGGAGCCTCCGTTGGAGATCAGCAAGACATGGTGAGTAGAGTAATGTTTCACTCACTAGCGCCGGAAGACGTTGACCTCAATGAAGGAGCCAGATGATCATGGGTGTCTGAGGAACGACGAGAGCGACGAGAGGAGACAATTGGAGGCGAACGGGAGCGGGAGCGGGAGAGGGATTTGCGCAAGAAACTCAAGGTTCTCTGTGCTCCGTTTTTTAGCCCCTCTTTGGCCCGGGATGCTGACTGAGATAGCTTTGACGAAGCTGAGCCCGTAGGGGAAGCCTCAGCGCGACGCTTTCGAGGATTCTCACCGTCAAAGGTCATAGAGGACAAGAAGAGGTGGCAGACTAGCGCCAGAGGCCAAGATGGGATGGATGCCAACAACGATCCTTAGATGTAGTCGTAGCCCTGTGACAAACTTTTAGATGTATTATTGGAATCAACGGAAGCTAACTATAATCGAGAAACTGGCCAGTACGTGCCGCCACAGTGTGATCGCGGGTTTGAGAGGGTAACCCGGGTGATCAACGGGTGAGCGGTCCGACACCCGCACCCGGCCCCATATGTACCCGACCCCAACCCGCACCGGGTACCCCTACCCCCTGCTATTCACTATGTAACCTATAACATCCGTGCTACGCGTGTACGTATAACATAAGCGAGACATACACAGGGATATTATCTGTAGTACACAGCTCTGCACACATTGCGCAGACTGAAGCATATTCAAGGCGGCTTCGGATGTTCCACCTTTGCACGCATGGTGACGGGTGCTATAGTGGGTAATCTGGTGCCAGGGAATATTGATTGAGGTGTCTGGAGCAGGCATATCAATGATGTGATAAGATTTCAACTTCGGTACGGTCCCGAGAAGGTTGATAGGGAATGCCTCTCTAGTGTTTGGCGACAGACTGTGGATATTGATGATTTCCAATGAGGGCAGGGACTTGTGCAGTGGTATTAGGTCAGAAATCATGGATGCTCGGAGTGTGATGTGAAGACTGCGTATGCGCGCGGAAACTGGCTCCAACACGGACAGAATATGGGGGGAAAGGTGGGTCATGTAGAAAACCTCGTTGCCTAATAGCGCAATGTAGATATCTAGTTTATTTTTGCCAGCTCGACTGATTTGGCGCTTAAGGTAGTGTGTGTACTTTGGACGAAAAGCGTTACTATGAGTTCCGTGTGGGTTGGCGATTATCAGGATCTGTGACCATAGGGACGGACACCCAAGGATATCCCTCCGCCACCGTTTGCACACGAGTTGAAAGGTGTTTAACTGGTGTTCGCGAGGCTCTATGCTCCAAGGCATGCTGAGTATCGGGTCCTCCGAGTCATCTACCTTTCGTCGTTTGACTGGAATGTCAATGGTGAAGGAAAGGATATGGGTTAGGACCTCGGGGGAAATGCCTCTGATAGGAGCCTTTATCGACATCCGAACATCTATCGCCCTCGACAACGCGTCACGATGTTCCAGGACGCGCTTCAGCTCGTTATCCACCTGTTCGGTCTCGGCGACTAGAGCGCCTTGTAGCCGCGAGAAGTCGATACTCTGCTTTACGGAGCTGGGATTCGAGGCCTGGGATGGTGCCGAAAACAGTGTTTTCTTCGACCGGTGTAGCGCGTTCGTTGCCATAAATGACACGATGAAGAGTGGGGTCGTCGTTGGCTGTGTCGCGGAACCGAGATTCGAGGAGAGAAGCAGGAGTCAAATGGTTAGCACAGGGACATTTACTTGAGCCCTTGCATGCCTTCCAGTTGGCTGAGAAAGCTAGGAGTTTGTTAGCTCAGAAGTTTAGAGAACGTGATGAACACCGACAGAAAGGCATGTTTGAAGTGTGCAGTCCAGAACAGTGTTTCTATCCGTAGATCGATGGAGACGAAAATGTGTCGTGGTGGTGGTGGTTAAACAGTGAAAGGAGAGAACCTGAACAAAAGCGATCACGGTCCAATCACGTGCGCGTATCATTGTTCCACTTCATCTTATTTCCGATCTACGCCCAGTGTGGCAAGGCTGAAACATACCGTTCGAGTATCTACCAGAACAGATATCGCTTCAAGGCCATATTTTAGTATTGGTTGCCAAGGGGTTGCATTGTGCATCATAGGTGTAGGTAATTCCTGGTTAATACATCCTTCGTCGACTGGTGAATTCTAAAAAATCAAACATGAGCGATGCCAAGCTCTTTCCCAAAAATCACAGCAGCCTTCTCCCAATTGCAATTGGGGCGGAGTTTGTGTTCTACACAACGAAATATAATCAACACTTCCACAATCTTGCCAACGAAGGCGGGAATTAACTCACGGCGTTCACGTTGGATGGGGCGATGGACAGATCTGCGACCTTTAATCTTTTCACCCCGTAGACGCTCAAGTTGTTATCAACAACACCGCCGTCCGATACGGGCTTCATCGCGCATGTTCCAAGCTGTTGAGAAGTGAGTATTGTAAGGCAGCATCGACAAGAAGACATACGGAGTGCCATGTTGTTTGCACTAGTGATTATATGTCAGGAGCACCACAAAACTCAGAAAGGACGAAGACAAACTTAGCGCTCTAATATTGTGATCAATCGCGGCGTCATCTTCCGCAGAGTAGACGATTTTGGGAGCATCCAAAGGTATCGGGCCCGTCTCAACAAGCGCCGCAGGACTATCGGCCGCAAATTGTGGGTGAGCTGGAACGAGAGCGCCCCGGAAGGCAGGCAACCGACGGATAATCTCGCGTCCTTTCTTGTAACCCCATCGAAGGGCGGCGACATCCACTGATCTTGAGGGATACATGAGCCATGCAAGAGTGCAAGTTCGATATCACTTACTTGGTGAGGAACCCAGATTCAAAGTGGGGAGCTGTGTATGGGTCGACGGAGGATACGTGCATGCTACCGCGCGATTCTGGATATCCCTGTAAACGCGATTATGAACGCGAAGGTCACAGTCATGAGTGTAACTCACCAGGAAGAGACAGATACAAGTATAATTCAAAGCAGGAAGGCCAGTTTGATCTGCGGGGAGTCTACAGAACTCGTTAGTGACAAGAGGCATCGTAGTATGTCTTACGTACCCAGACGAGGCACACATCCACAATAAAGGTTTGTCCGGTTTATCCGCGTAGGCCTTGTTGAAGTGCTCAACAAATTCAGGACCCAGTTCCTCGAGCTCTTCAGGCAATGGACGCATCTTAATGCATCCATCTGCCGTACTACCGGAGCGCATCAGAGAGGGATAGAGACACGAAAAGAATGGACGAACTTCCCGCCTAGCCGGCCACCACCGTCCTTGTGCCACTGTTTCTGTGCTTCCGCCCACTCTTCTGGATCCCCTCGATAAATACCGTCGAAAGTGGTTTCCGCTGGATCCGCGATGTATGGGGTTACATAGAACGCATGATCTACGGGTCGAATGAGTGAATCGACGTCGAAAGTGAGTATCTAGCCAGTGTATTGTACCTTGATAATCGGACCCGACACCAGGAAGATCAACGACAAGCGGTATACCAGCCTTCTCGAGAACGTCTTTCCGCCCAATCCCGGACCGTTCCAGAATCAATGGAGAGCCCATGGCACCCGCAGAGACGACCACCAGCTTTTTGGCGCGCACTATTCGCTGGTCTTGAGGCGAAGAAGGGTAGACTCGTATGTCAAAGGAGTACTCTACTCCAGTAGCGATGCCGTCCCTACGGGAAACTGAATATCGTGTTATGCAGGAGATAACATACTTACTCAACGATGACGCGGTTGACAAGGCATCCGTCGAGAACAGACAGATTCTGCAGTCCCTTGTGATAAATGTAGTGATGCTGAAAAGTAACATTAGCTCATTCACGGCGAGAGTCTGACTACATACGGCTACGTCTGAACGCTGACCATCACTTGATATCCATTTAGGCATTAGCTGAAAAGAACCAGTACTTAGTGGGCATCGACCACGTAAAAAACGTTGACTGATTCTTCGCCGAAGCCATTAGCTTCGTCGCTCAACGGTCGCTTCTTCTCGAACTTGGGACCAATGTCAAGAAACTGCTTCCCAATGTTCATGACAGAGTTCGGTCCGCCGTATGATACTTTCAAAGGACCATCGCTTCCATGCGTCGCTTTGGTGGGATCGATTTCATAGGTCTCAGCCTGTAGTTGTTCAGCAACGGTTGGTTAAACGACGTGAGTTTTTGTTTACCTTCTGCAAGAGTGGAATGAGATCCTTGGACGACCACCCAGGGTTCCCGAAATCAGTCTCCCATGCGTCAAAATCCGATGCCGCAGGGCGATTGTATAAGGCAAAGTTGACAGACGAACCTCCACCAATGCAGCGACCAGAAGGGACAATTGCAGACCGGCCCGCCAAGTACTCCGACGGTGGAGACGTGTAAAACTGCATGGTCGTGCTGGTAGGCGCCAGGTGGGTGAGATATTGACCGGGCTGGATATGCTCGAGCTTGTCCTTTGTCGTGGGACCGCTCTCCAGTACCAAAATACGAAGTTCGGGCGCTGCCTGAGCGAGTCGACTAGCAGTAACACACGCTGAAGTTCCTCCACCTGCGAAGACAATATCGTATTCTGCGTCGATGGAGTGGGGAGCGGCCATGTTGAGTTCTCTGGGAAACAGATTCACGAATGATTGCCCAGTTATATTGTGTGTACCGGCTCGAACTAGTAAATCCGAATCATGATAGGTCAATGTGATCCGATCGCAGAAGAAGCGGTCGCGTTATTCGTAGCTCTATATTTGACAGCGTGAGCACATAAGACCTCTTCTGATGTTGAAGAATGGAATGAAGACGGCGGAGAACCAAAGTCGGCATCGTCACTGGTAGGAAGCAAACCACGCATTTTCGGATTTCTCCGCACACGTGCTCGTCACGCTCCGGATTCCACCGACTTGCTTGCTCTCTTTTCAACTCTTCTAGCGAACCATGAGCATTGGACTTGGCGCCTTTTGTAGAGTGAAGATGTACGATGCGGGCGAAAACGGCTTTGATGGAACTATCATACATCGTCAATGCCGTACTGCAAACAGTAGGGAAACCGGGATCCCCACAACACCCCACGGTGGTTGATTATAGTACGCTGCTCTTGAGAAATTCAGACCACTGATACCCGCCCTCTCACTGATGCCTTGAAGCCTTCTATATGTGTCATCTGCGAGATTACTACCACAGGTATGATACACTCAGATGACACTTGACGTTCGATATTTTCACGCGCCCATGCATCTCCTTCCGCTGATATAGTGACAGAAGACGAGTACGACTTGTTTGTTGCCCGCTAGCTCGCTCTCCGTGATGGTACCTTCTCCAATCATATTAACGTCTGTCCCCACGGCGCGCTGATAGTTAGGCTCCGTTCAAGAAGGATGTAATCTCCCCTTCCGTTATGACTCTACGTAACGTGGAAGAATTCTGAGTCCGATGTATATATGACCTGGATTGTCTCTGCTCGGTGCTTACTTCTGGCTAGGCGCTCAAAGTATACTCATGGCCCCCGTCCAGTTGCCGGGTCACAATGTGCCCTTGCTGTGAGTCTCCTCCTCCATCTTCTCTTCGAACTTCAAATGTCTTACTACGATTAGTACCGGGCCTATGGTGCGAAATATCTTTGCATGTTAGCCTGACGAGTCCTTGAATTTATTTACTAGGTCCTGGGTTACATGTGGAGTTATTGTCTTTATGGAGTTCTCGTTGTCCAAGTGTGTATGTATCAACCTATTCCTCGCTCCAATTCGCGAAAAGCTCTGACTACGCGTCGCTTTCAAAGATATGTACACCGAAACCTTCCCCAAAGATCGCCTCGGACTCAAGATCTTCGGTGAGCACATCGGCTATCTCGCGGATGACAGCAATCTAACTACTCTTTCCAATAAGTCTGGAGTCATGAACATCGGCGCTTGGAATCAGTACGGTCCAGGATGGGGTGACGTCGAGACACTGCTCTTTCTAGACTGGTCCTGGAAACCATTAGCAGAGCTTAACGCCATCCGTACGTACTCGTTACCTCCAGCCTCCTTTTCTCACTGGCGCGCTAGTGGCCGGCATGGCGCAGATATTCTACGTGTGGCGTATCTACCGCTTGACACAGTCCATATGGCTGCCGCTCCTGATTCAAGCCGTATGTGATTTCGCGAAGAGTATGCGGTACTACTATTCCGATCTAACACCGCGTTTCCCAGGTGTCGATTATGCAGATATCGTTTGCTTTTTACTTCAGCATAGCTGTCAGTACGGTCAAGCTTTTAATGTGGCGGTGCCCTCTTGATAAGCTCGTTAGGTCTTCGTCCGTGGATCAGCGATCGACAAGCTGTTCGAGTTATCTCCCGAGATCAGTGTAAGTTCTCATTCCGCTCATCCTTCACCAACTATCAAACCACGCCATGTAATGCAGGTATGGCTTTCTGGTAGTGCAGCATGCGACGTGCTAATCACGATTTCACTCGTTTGGATCGTACGTTATCCGGAGACATCACCTTCCGGTTCGTATATTGACACATCATAGCTCTCCCGCCGCAGAAACTCCAGCAACTTTGCAAAAACGACGAGCTTGATTAGCAAGCTCATCCGATTCACCGTGGAGACCGGCGCAGTCACAACGGCTGGCGCACTGCTCGAGCTCGTCCTGTGGCTCTCGTGCAACCAGTACAATTTCCACTTCATCATGTACGTTACACCCCCACTCTATTTCGGATACACGGCACTCAATCATCTACTAGGTTCTTGGTCCTCGGAAAACTGTCAGCGCAATGATCTCACTTCTGTCCGCTAGCTTACCACTGAGTCTCCCAGGTACTCAAACGTGCTGATGGCCACGCTCAACTCGCGTGCACCGATGTTCAGGGAGCAGCAAAGCGCCAACGCCACGCTAAACCTAGCCCCAAGTGCGTTTTGGGCCGACGCCAACGCCAACGACGGGTTGCGGAAGAACCACGAGTCGGCTTCCCGTGGCCTTCAGATCTCCCACGGATCGCGATCCCAACTTCATTCTTATGAGTGTACGTTGTCTCTCGAGCGACTTTAAACTGCTTTATGAATAACGTTGTTTAGGATTTCACTGATACCGTCGAGGAGAGATCCGAGGACAAGCACGAATCAGACCCCCCGCACTGTGTCAGCGAATCTAAACGGACAGTCGTTTAATAACGCGTCGTACATAGTGATTCATTTCAGTAACCATCCGCAATAGCATGTACCTAACATAATGAGATAAAGTTCTCCAGAGCAAAACCTACCATTTTCCTGATGGACTATCGCTTGCTTCCAGTAGATTTGGACTACCTGTCCAACGCTGCCAATGATGGGTTTCTTGTCATCATCGACACCTTCTTAGAAAACAGTATTTCCCTACTCATCTTTCCTGGATTTGCTACGAAGGATGTTCTGGCTGTTGATCTTCCAGACTTGACTTTCTCCAATGTCGAGCGTATGCATGGTGGTCTGAAGTCTCTCATTCGGAATGATATGGGGCTCCGAGTTGAATCGACAAGATACTTGCCAGTGCACAGATTTGTCAATCAGGATGCCGGTTTGAGGGATATACTCAGCGATCTCTGGTACAAGGCTGTTCTGCCCATCATTTGCGAAGCTATGGAATACCGGCCGTCGTTGGTAAATGTACGTCCTTTCAAATCTCATATCCGGTTATTACTTACTTTTCCGCAGTCTGACGAAGGTGCAAAACGAGCTCATGTGCGATGGTGCACAACAGGATACCTTTTTTATCTGCCTCTCCATGCCGCAGGTGATTATAGTATACCGGGAAAGGGCCATCGGGTGTTCGATTTCCTCGTTTCGTCCTACATTCCGACTCTAGCCATCATTCCGCCTGCCGCTAGACAGGCTACTACGACCGACTCAACGAGGAAAGATGGGAAATCCCCCGCTTCAAAAGTCGCTCCCAGATGCAGGTCACTATCTGCGAACCACAGCGGTCAGCGCGCTGCTGGCTTCTCCATACGCACTGCACCCTCTTCCATCCCTTATTTCCGTTCCTTCCCTACACAGAAACATCGCCTAGCTGGACCTCTGTCAGGCGCTCCGACAGCGCGGTAAGAGTAGCTCGAGATCCCCTGTCTACGCATCGAAGGAGAGTCCTGTATCCTTTATAATCAACATCAAGACAGATAAAAGTCGGCGATAGAGCCCGATCACTTGTAAAGTTCAAAGTAAGAACGATGGTGTGATTGAACTGCATATGGAGCGGATCGACTAGATCCACCATAATTCGCGCGCGCAAGGTAACCGAACCCAGTTTCTTTTTAACCTCGCTGCACAAGTCGCCGAACCTAGTCAGCCACCAAAGGAGGAGAGGGCGAAGGGTGTACTTACTCTCGATCCAGAGCGCGATTGACTGGTGTCGCTTCAATACGAACGTGATATAGTGGGTATCACGACGCCTTATTTGACGCTTATCAGTGCATACTACGCACCGCCGTTGGGGACAGAACCACCTAGAGAAGATGCTGAAGACAATAGCAAAATGCCTATGGTACCAATCAAATTCCAGCGTATTTCAACGGAACAAAGAAAACGTACTTCGCTCTCGGGTAAGCCCTATAGTTGTAGTCTTTACCTTCTGAGTGCGCCCGGCCACAACGTTGTACTATCCCCATACGATTAAGACTCGTCGAAGGAGGTTAGAATGTATCATGAAACAGTCAGTTCAGAAAACATCAAGGTGTGGAATTCCTCTCCAGGAAAACTTGGTTGTTAAGCAGACAAAACGCGAACGGGAGGCTGGGGAAAACCGTTGGATTACTACCCTCAACAAAACGTCGCTATCGTCCAATGAACATCTGGGGTTAGCCTTTGCTTGCAGCCGCCTCTTTTTCCCTACGTTCCCGCCTCCTCTTGACGTCCCAATTGTACACGCGCGCGATGTTGACCTCCATCACAGTGAGCTGCTCTCGCAAGAATTCGAGGTCCTCGATAGTATTCGCTAATGACTTTTCTGCCGCACTGAGCTTGGACTGTAATAGTTCAATAGCTTCTGGTATCGGGTAAGAGAGCATGACATTTGCCTGGTGAAGAATAAGCATGGACTAAGGCCATAAGAGACTAGTAGACATACCCCCAGCCAAAGATACACCGTGTCACTGTCTTCCAGTTCCGCCTCCGCGTACAATGTTTCGTTCAACTCGAACGTCGTGCGCAATGTCTTCGCAGATGTTTCTGCGTCGTCATCGTCGTCATCTACATCATCGGCTGCTTTGCCCTTGCCTTCCTGCCATCACATTAAATAAGTATTCGTCGCACAGACAAATGGACGGTGTACCCACGCGTCGCTCCTGTAGATATTCGACCATGTCCAAGGTCTTCTGGTAGTCCGGTATTTTGTCCTCTAGGCCCAGCCGCCGCTGCGCCAAATTGGCATCCATAAATCGGTATTTTCTGCATGAGTGTCAACTCAATATCAGAATCATGGTATCGTACATACCCTATCGCGTCGTTGAAGGCCTTCAACGGCCCATCAGCGTCGCCGTCGGGGCCACCCACGTATTTTTCGACATCCGCCTGTATGTTCCGTTATTTTCTTGCCATTTCCAGGGCAGAATGACCGACAATAAAAGGTGCTTTTGGTATGCCGCGCGGGTTCTTCTCTTCGGATACAACGGATCTGGTCTCCATCTCCATTACGGCCTATTAGCGCTGTGATTGCGGCTGGTCGTCGTCGTCGGCGACGATGAGCGCGATGTGTATGATGGGGGAAAGCAAGAGTAGTCAGATTACGTCATCGACCATCACACCCACTTACGCCCACACTTGAAGTTATACGCGTACGCGTACCTTTGCTCTCGTTCTCGTAACGTGAGGGGGGCTGAAGCAAACTTAATCACTGGACTAGACATATCAAGTGCTCCTAGTTGGCTTCTCCCTTTCTTTCCGTTCATGCATCGCTGACAATGTATACAAGGTCAATCCCGAGACAAACGATTCCCAAACAGTGTATGACCTCCCTTCAGCTTTCCTGTTACGACTCTGCTCCGCGTATACAGGACGCTTCTCAACATGATCCTATTCAGACATCTCATTCGCCAGTGACTTCGCTTTTGCTAGGCCGATGTCTTCATGTCTTCACTTCGCTCTTCTCCCGCATGCAGCCTTGACGTTCGCAAACTCAGAATCTGCGATAGGAAGCAAGGCCGTTTAGCCCCCGCGACTATGACGCATGGCAGACTACAGCACCAGCGCCTTTACCTGCGGAAGTTGCCCGCCTGGTGGGACACTTTTTCCTTTTCTAAAGCACAGCGACCGACTATTGACGTGTGCTGTGCTGTGCTTCTTGAAACTTCCAGCGCTTAAGACTCTATTCTCAATGACAGCTACCACAGCCCCGAAGCGAGATCAAAAGCAAAGGACTCTCCGTGGCTGTAAGTGGTAACGGCATATCATCGCCTCATGTTCGGTCTTCACTGTTCATATGCGCCAGTGCACATCATCGTCCTTTGATGTATGTGTCAAATACCTCCTAGACTTTGACCGACGAGGATCTGAGGCTCTACAGTCTGTACTTCGACAGTTGGCATGCGCCCTCAGTAAGTAACGCCTTGAGTATGGACAATGAACAACGCTCTGAACAAATTTAGACAATTTCACGAGTTGACCATAAGAATCAACAGCTACGACAATGACAGCTACACGCCGCTCAAGCACGCTGTTCAAGATGCCATTCAATTCGAGGCATACTTGACAAACGATCTCCATGTTCCTTCGGAAAACATCTCTCGACTTCACGATACGGCCGCTACGCGAAATGCCATCCTTGATGCGCTTCAGGCTCTGATCCACGACGAAAAGATCGTCAAAGATCAGTGCAGTATCATTATTTTCTATGCTGGACATGGCAGTTACGCTGAAAAGCCCGCCGGCTGGGAAGATTGAGAAACTGCTGGCGGGCACGCGGAGATGCTCTGTCCGATTGACCTCGGTGGAAAAGATGAGAGTGGGAAGACGATAGAAGGATTTTCAGACCGAACCATCAGCGCCCTCCTCGATGACTTGTCTGCCGCCAAAGGAAACAATATTGTAAGTACTTTAACCAGTTGTGCACGGCGCTCAACGCTCATGTCTCTGATTGAAGACACTTATCCTCGACTGTTGTCATTCGGCTGGCATGAGCAGACAAGGTCTGGAACAGCTCCCTGACGACTACACTGCGCGCATCATCACCAATCCGCCACCATTATCAAGCGACTGCGATGCTAGTATATGGTCAACGCCTGGTCGACGTGGGATTGCTATCGCGCAAAGATTCTCTGGGACCGCTCTAGAGTCGCATGTGCTCATCGCAGCTTGTAACAGCCGTCAAAGAGCTTTCGAAATAACATTGAAAGGGGGTGGAGAATGACACGTGATCGCCATATTCATGTTTGTTGGTAAACAGCCAACCAAACAGCGCGTTCCTTTCCCGGAGACTCCGCACTGCATTCTGAACGCGACACTAGAACATGCCATTCTGTGGGTACATTCAACTCTTACTTGTTCATGTGTTCTGATGCCGCCTCTAGCCTTCGAAAATTCGTGGACTGCATGCGATGGAGCCGCAGAATGCCCATGTCCGAACCACTTCCCCGCTACATTGCGTCTTGAGTCTGTGTTTCGCGATCCCATTGACGATGATCCTTCCTTGTATCGTCTTGCCACCGGAAATGATTGTCCCACGCCTATTCAGGAAAAATATCTAGCCAGTTCCTTGTCGGATACGAAATCCAACATGGAGAATGTCGATCGTTCACTTGAAAAAACCACGCAGTCGCGACACGCCCTCTTGTCCGAACTTGCAACAGTTGAGTTTCAGCTGTTGCGTGACCACCGCGACCAGTTGTTGGGCGCAGTCGAGAGGAGGGAGCTCCGATCAGGCGTATGCCGCCCGAGATACTCGCTCATATCCTTTATTTCGTACTTGAAAAGCCTGTGCGTCGCTTGAAGAGAGGTAGTCTATATTACCATTCCGACTCGGAGACGCCTGATCCTGGCACGCAATGGGAATTGGATGCGATAGAGGACCCCCTGGGCGAATATTAGGGCGTCTGTCGTTGGTGGAGACGAGACATTCTTAACTGTCCAATGCTTTGGTCGCAGATCCTCATCGTCGCTTGGCCCGATTACTTCGAAGATACCGATCCAGTCTATGCAGGCTATGCTCGTTACCTTTCGCAACACATCAGCCGCGCGGGACACGCCATTCTTGATGTCTACATCACATTGGTTGGACATGGACCATTTGACGAAATGGACCCGCTCCCTCTGCAGGTCTTAACCACGTTGCACTCTATCGCACCTCGAATTCGGAACCTCCATATTGCCCTCCCCGCGGAAATGATCCGAGATCTTCATCCTCTTTGTGATGACTTGACATCGAAATACACAACCTAACGCCTCAGGTCTCCGACGATAATTCCATGGCGCTTTTCGCCAATCTCCCTAATCTCATTGTCTACAAGACAGTAGATATAACCGACCCAATGGGTTGGTATCAAATCCCTTGGAACCAGCTCAAGCGGTATTCCGTTAAATTTGGCCCGTCCCCGCCAGATTTTGAATCCCAAAGCGCCCTCTCAGTCCTACAGCGCGCTAGCCTTCTCGAGCGGGTCGTTCTAGAGCTGTCCATTGGTTCCTTGTCCCTTCGGATTGATACCGATCATATTGTTTGCGCTCACCTTACATCTCTAAAACTACGCCTCCATCATCACAGAGGTGAAAATTCCTTCCTGCAGATATTTACGCATTGCACATTTCCCAAGTTGACGGATTTAGACGTTGAAATTCCTCTTGTTATGTGGGAGTCTGCGGTCTTTCACGGTCTTGTGGTTTGCCTTCAGCGCTCCCGGAGTCCACTCTCTGCCTTGACATACCGGGGGAGCGAAATCGAGTCAACGGACATGATCGCGCTCTTGGAGTCCATCCCCACTCTCACGACGGTTTTCATGGAAGACGGTTCAGGCATCGATGACGCTATCCTACGCTGCCTCTACGTTCCCCAAGATCGAGATGCTGTCGTACGTGTTCCGGGGCTTCGCTCCTTGTACATTGACGGTGACATTCAACTCGATCCATCTTTACTCATGGATATGGTGAAAAGTCGCTGGGATGTTGCTCCACTGCGTTCAGTCGATCTCTACTGGGCAATGACTGAAGAGACTTACGCCAAAGCACAGGGTGCTGTGCCTGGATTGAAGCCGTATGAAGCGCTGGGACTGGAATTGAAATTATCGACTTATTATATACAGAGACATGTACTGTAGTCGTCGTTCGAGTGCGCTGTATGCCGCATTGAGAAATTAAGACTAATGTACTTATTCAATGGCGAATAGCTGCTAGTTGTCTTGAATTCACCTTGTACGCGCACGCATACCTTTCTCTCGATACCAAAACATGGCAAGCATTAAGAACTCTTTCGCCACTCCATGGACAACAATCGCGAGCCTTGCTTACAGACTCCACATTCCGTGACTGGCAAATATACTACCGACTATTACGTTTGTTCAACTAGATAGCCCACTCGGACCTACTTCCTTCAACAAGACATCAATGGTCGTGCCCTTGTACCCGAGCCGCTCCGGTCCAGGATCGTTAAAGACACTGCCAAAAGTTTGAAAGAAACGAGAAAGCCTGCAACCAATCAACGTACATGTAGCCACGATCGGGAGGAATTCCCAGCTCCTTCTCGATAAACGCAAAAAACGCGTTGCTATATCCGGCGTTGGTGAACGTTGGCAGACCCAGGACGTCAAGCTGGGCGGTGTAGGGTCAAGTGGACAATCTATCGCGGAAAACGCTTACGATGGTCATGCGGAAGGCAGGCTCGTGGGTACCGCCGAAAATGAGGCTCTCGTTGTACTTGTACATGACGGCCCAATACTTGTTCATGCTTAGGACAGAGATGCCATACTTAGGACATCGTTAAATAAATGAAGCTTTTGACTATGGGTTAACGAGCGAGTACCTCGGCTAGGGCAGCAGTAAAGACTTTCTCATCGGGAACCTAGATAAAAAGAGCAGATCAATACATGGCTGAGCATTAGAAGCGTAGAAGCTTGCCTTGACATTGGTGGTAATTTCGAGGATGGGCATGGTTAGTTAGTGGTGCTTCGCATGGAGTAATTGCCGACACCAGATCAAGTATGTGGGATCTGAGACCATGTTTCTCCCGTGCGTGCCTAAAACAGTCAAAAGAGATCGCATAGCCTACACGTCCACAGAAAGATACTCGCAGGTCAGAAGTACTCGTGAGTGTCCACGAATACGCCCAGGAGCCAACTTTGAACGATGGTATCAAACCAGTGATAAAACGAGGGAAAGGATGTATTTTGAGACAGGGGAAAACAAGCAGAAGACGAAAGCAAAAAAATGAGATTGGTTAGCTTTGTTAGAGTAACTGCCAGATCAAGCACGGGAAGAGGATGCGCGACTGACAAAGGTTCCCAAAGAGATACAATCCAAGAAACGCGCGAAGGGAAGATCCAACTTGATGAGAGTCGAAACCAACCAAGAAGCGGGATGATCGGCATTTCGGACTATTGCATTTCTTCGCCAGAACCATCAAATCTCCGAATACTTGCATGCCTTTTTGTGAGTATGGCAACAACCAATGCATTCGCTGGACTCATACGCCTTTCTGTTAGCCTTCAACGACACCTGGTCGTGCTGTGATGGGGCGAGATGGCCTTGCCCAAACCATCTTGGGCCCGACTGGTGTCTGCCATTGGTCTTTCCTGATACCATCGACAGTCATCCTACTCTACGTCACGTTGCCAGCGGAAATGAATGTCCTACGGGCGAAGATGAGGACGTTATCAACCGCACCATACCCATCCTTCAGTCCGAGCTTCAGGCGACGGAAAATAAGTCACAAAAACTTACGCGACTCCAGGCCGCCCTTCGCCTTGAGCTGGACAAAATAGAGGGAGAATTGGTCCGCCTGCGCGAGCATCATGACGTGCTGACGCGTGCCCTTGATCGTAGGAGCGGAATCATGGCACCGATTAGACGACTTCCCACCGAAATCCTAACCGACATTCTTTGGAACACGATATTACTACCGTTTCCGTTCGGACATCCAGCGATGTATAGGTCCGAGGGCGATGTTGAACTCGAATCATTTCAGCTCGTCTGCAGACGATGGAGGCGTGTCGTACTCCAATCTCCAACGCTTTGGTCCCAGATTCATATCGACCCGCAAGCCTCGCGTTTCCTAACCTCCAATTCATGTGGAGCTCGCAGTCTTGTCCGTCGTATGAGCCGTAGTGCTCACACTGAACTGGACGTCAAAATTTACTGCCTCTTCCCCGATCGTAATGAACAGCCACTTCCGCTTTTGCTTGTGGCCCTGCTCGTACAATTCTGTTCCCGTATCAGATTCCTGTGGCTCTGCTTGTCCCCATCGCAGATGCTTAGTCTCTCCCGTCTGCAGGAGTCTTTTCATTTGTTGAGGTACCTGTATGTAGACGACTACATGCCCAATCTTTTGCCACTGAAGCTATTCGACCAAGCGCCCAAGCTAGTTATCTACGACACAATCCACCGGACAAACAGCAGCCGGATTGATATCCCTTGGTCGCAGATCCTCCGTTATTCAGCCTCCGGCTATGCTAATATCCTCCACGCATTGGAGGGCCTTGAGGCCGCGGGCAGCCTCCAAGAGGGTATATTCTCCATGGCTTCGGGTTCCCAAACACCCCTTCGAGTTGGACGCGATCCGATCGTATGCACTAAACTCACCTGCTTAACAGTCTACGTACCAGAGACCGCCCGTGTGGTCGAAGATGCACACCCGCTTTGCCACCTGTTCGAGCAGTGTTCCTTTCCCGCACTGGATCAACTATATGTCTCCACCCGCGGAGTTACAATCCCAGATGACGAGGCCGACACAACAGACACGTTTCATGCTCGACTTCTTTGTATCCAGCGCTCGCGGAGTCCTCTTTCCGTGTTGTCGTATGACCATGGACCGGTCGCGCCTGCGGATGTTGACGCATGCTTCCGGACAACGCCTACTATATTTTACGTCGAGTTCACGAGAATCTCGTCCGGTCTCAACGACGCAGCGTTCCAAAGCCTCCATGTCCAGCCGGGGCAAGTCGATATTTGCGCTCCCTGGCTAGAATCCATGCTCTTTGAAGGAGAGCTTGGATTTAATGCCGCATATTTTGCAGCAGTGGTCAAAAGTCGTTGGGATGTTGCACCCCTATATTCGATTGACTTGCACTGGCACGTAGTGACGGATGAGCGGGATTGGGGGGATGTTGATCCAGAGGTAGAAGTAAAGACAAGTCGTTGGATATTGGAAGGCACTACTCTAGAAGACGAGCTCGACGGCTACGCGGAACGGGGAATGTACCTCGCTATATGCACGCAGGGGTGTGATGCACTAGTAGAGTCGCAGATTCAGTACCTCTGAATCTACGACAGAACTGCGCTGCGTAACAGGCTTATCTACTCTTTTACTACTGTAGTTGATACAAGCGAGCTGTACATATGTGGCGAGGAGAGAAAATCGGAGGCCGGTCTCCGTGTTCAGTGTGAAGTACGGTGGTCCATTCGAGTCAGTCTGACTACTCGGTTACAACGGATTCTCTGCTAGAGAGACGAGGCAAGGATCAAATCAATGAGGGTCGTGACTGAAGCGGAGCGGAACGTTCGGCACCTCGGGTATGAAGGATCGGCCCTTCCGTCGCTTTCCTTTGGACAACGAGGAAGGACCGATATTTTCATGCCATTTTGTAAGTACAAACAATGGTCCGTGTTATCGTTGAACTCATACAGTTTTTTTATCAGCTTCCAAAGACAACTGGGTGCGCTGCGATGGGGCGTCGAGCTGTCCGTGCCCGAATCATCTTGGTCCCGAATGGCGTTTACCAATGGTCTTTCCTGGTACCATCAACGACCATCCTTCCCTTCGCCACATCGCCAATGGTAACAAATGTCCGACGAGCGACGATGAGGATGTGATCAACAAGAGCATACCCGCCCTCGAGGCACAGCTTCAGACGACGATGGCCGCTTCCGAAAAGCTGATGCGACTCCAGAAACGGATGCCTCCCAGACGCCCCTCCGGCCTGTCCTTGACGCAATTACATGTACTTCCCTCTCGTATCTAAAAGTGTACGTGGGACGCTCCGCACACCTCGACAAAAATGCACATCCTCTACGGCAGCTTTTTGCGCAATGTGTCTTTCCGGCATTGCGTCGACTTCACGTCGGTACTGACGGTACTTGGTCCCCAAAACGTGAGCGCGACACACCAGAAACTTTTCATGCCATCCTTCTATGTCTCCAGCGCTCCGGATGCCAACTTACAAAGTTTACATACGACCATGGTCCTGTCGCACCGGCGGATGTTTGCGAATTCTTTCGCACACAGCACAGTTTATCTTGGATCCTATTATCGGGCATTTCTTCTGGTCTCAATAACGAGGCCTTGGAAAGTCTTTGGGTTCGGCCGGGCCAAGCCGACGTTTGGGCCCCCAACCTAACATCTCTCGTTCTAGAAGGGGATTTGGAGTTTGATGCTGTTACTTTCGCGGCAATAGTGGATAGTCGCTGGTGTGTAGCACCACTATCTCGGATTCACGTGCACTGGCATGAGGTGCATGACAAGCCTCGAGACGATTACTCTTCCGACTCGGAGTCAGACTCGATGATGATGCCGATCTGAAAGCCAAGAAAGCGCGTTGGGCGTCGGAAGGAGCTATCCTTGAGCAGGAATTTGAAGATTTAGAGGATCTTGGATTGGATCTTTATTTATGCACGGAGGGTTGTGAATCATTAGTAGAGCGTCTGGACGAGTCCAAGTGATCAACCATCTCTTATTGTCGTGTTCTGCTTGCTGGCTAATGAATTGGCTGAAGAGCTCTCTGTCGACATTCCATGGAGCGCCTTAACTCTCAGATCTCAGCGTTCGCCATGGCTGTGCTGCGAACTCTCAATCACATGATCGCGTTCCGGCGCATCGGGACTCGGGCCGGAGTAAGATTGTAACTCGTTTTTCAACTTTGTCTTGACTCTTGACCGTCACTGTCTGGCGTCCAAATTCACTTCGCCTTCATGCGACCAAACTTCAGCTTGTTCCACTGTACATCCCTTACTAAACTGCATTAAACGCCTCAGGAAACCGATCTTCGATAAAGATGCAGAAATTTATCGCTACCGGAAGACAGTAATGCGTACGGACAGTGCCCTAGGCGGCGACGCGAAAAGCCTTCGACAATGCAATATGTTAGGTGCGAGACTGCGATATCTTCTGTTGCGCTAACGGTCACGCAGAAGTGAACCCCGTTTTATGGATGCCAACCTAGCACGGCGGCGACAGGGCCTTGAGAAGACGCTGGACATGGTGGAATAATTGCCGAAGCGACGTGTGTGTAGACCGTCCATCTCGCTGGGCGATCTATGCTGATTGTACGCGGTGACAGGAGGACAAGGGCAAGGCGGTGACGACGAAGCAGTTATAGCGGCAAAGCCTTGCGCCCGACGTTTGGGCTGAACAAAACCACTGAAAGATATGGATGTTGACTGGGGGTATGTGCATGCACCTCTTTTACGACTGTACTCTTTGCTCATCTTTTACAAGACAAAACGTTACGCTCTCGATGCCATCGAACGATTGAAATCCAAGATTTGCGTAGCGGAGAAAGCATCCGGCGACGAGGACCTCGAATTTCTTGGACAACAGCTCACAGCGAAGAGGTATACTTCGCGCGTGTATGCAACTGCAATGTTAAATAGACGGCGACAGCGCAGGAAACAGGCGGCTGGCAACGATGGCCACCCTTCAATATGCATTGACGTCTTTTGAGGTTTATTCGACGGCTTTTAGTCTAGATTTTCGTTTCTGGTTTTCTAGCTCTTATCCTTCTGTCTGTCATGGACCATCCACCAATGCATCTATTCCTACAGAAAAATTTTCCGGATGCGATCAGGTGTGCGTTTGTTTAAGGCTTTTGTGATGTTCTGTGTGACTCCGCGTGGGGGCTGCCTTGACTCCGCTTAGGGGAGGCTTTTCATGAGGAGCACTGGCAGCGCACTTATAGTCGCCTAACGCAATGGATCATAAAAAACGATATCTTCATTTGACATCAACAGCCGTTCTGTTCCAGTAAGTTGCCGCTCAAGATTGGGTGATAATCTCTGTGACTATAATATCTATCAGGTCGGTTCCGACGTCGGCCCTCGAATCATTGCAAATCATCAGGCCATCGTCGACTTTGGTCCTGCTTGTGCCCATTTCAACATGGGGACCGGCCTGAATGATCTTCCCCAAGAAGTTATCGACACCATCGTGGACGATATAGGCGCGTCTACCACTTCATTGGGGTACGACGACCTGTTTGCCCTATCACTGGCCCATCGTGTCTTTCTTCCCCGCGCTCAGTATCATATCTTTGCCCTCAGCCGCTTCATCCTCCGACGCTCTCGCGAGAAGGTCTCCATCCTCGGCGTCCTTTCTGCCAGGACACTCGCTCTAATCTCGGACCTGGAACTGGACTTTAGCCTGACTTCCATGAACGCGGCAATCTATCAACGGTATCCTGACGTCCGTTCGCCGCGGCAGTAATTGCCCGACACGCTCAGGCCCTTGACTGGATTGAGCAGACTCGTTTTGCGACATGCGGTCTGGGGAGAGAGGGAGCGCGACCATCCACTGTTACGATGTCTCGTCACAGAGCCGCATCCGTGGACAACGTTGGAGTTGTAGTTTGTCGTTTTCCCGCGAATGAGGGATCTGGAGCTAGTCTTGTCGCACTCAGAGCGCTTGACAAATCTAAAGATGGGCGAGGTGTACGTGGAGCGAAGGGAAGGCGAAGGTAGTGGTGAGGCCTGGGAGAGGGTACAGAGCATGTCCTGCTGTCTGGATATGGTAGAGATCTGCGGTCTAGGTACGTCCGCGGGGCTTTGGCGTGGCTGGGCGATGGGCACATTCATTGCATTGGTTCCACCCGCTGCACAAACTTCCACATTTGACGCGTTATGTCTGGGATCCGGAAGACACTCGGCTTTCCAAATTGCTGCAGCGCCAGTCTGGTCGGATACGTGATTTGGATATTAGGGAAAGTATGTGGAACAATCAACGACTTTGCCTTTGGGACTAACGAAGGTCCACTTCGTTCTATGCCTCTACGCGACCTTATAATCTCTCACAATGGATTTCAACTTTGCTTCCCCGGAAGAGCGATACCGCCTATCTCAAAGAACACCCTGACGCATACGCGCTACCATTCATCACTTCCCTGTTCTCTCAAGGGCTGCGCCTCACGCTTCGTTTCTCCGACGCGTATTTTGTGCCCGATAGGGTGTTCATCACAGGCGACTATGGGAAGCGATGTTGTCTACGCTCTCTGCTTGCGGCCATCGAGTACATCGCACACGAAGACCACGCTTACCCTGTTGACATTGAAGCGCTCGCCATACGCTGCGGGTTGTTGCAGAATGGACGCGAGCTGCGGGTTTACATGCCGGTCCGGCTCTACGGATATTGGAATGTATTCGGATTGCCGTTCTTGTTGGTCGGGGTATGGCTGGGGAGGCAGACGAAGAAATTGAGGGGGGATGGTTTCAAAGGGTATGCGTGCTGGCTTTGGGCAATGCGCATAAGAAGGACAAGAGGAGGCGAAGGATATAGGAGGGCGGATGGAGGAAGGAAAAGGTGTGGCGGGCCAAACGGAGGATGGGGGTATGGGGATTCTACGCTCGTCTAGGTGTATATGCTTCGATAGAGCCCAATGTAGGCTTCGTAGCGACTCAATCTGGGGTACGAGCTGCGAGGAATGGTCCTCGGGTAGTCAGCATGGATGTTGATACGAGTAACTTGTTCGTTGTGAAGGATGAGGAACAAGAGGCCCGGATGGTAATGGGCGACAATATATTCATTCTTCGAGAGTAGCGTACATAAGATCCAGAACTCCCAACTCTGTGGAGTAGCCCTTACTAGGATGGAGAGGCTAGAGCTATGTGCGTTTCCGTGCAATGAAAACCGCATGGTCGCCGCATAATATCGCTAACTTTAGCATAGTTTTAGCCATGAAATTGTAAGCTCTGCTGTCCACGATAAGTATGGCAGTATGTGGCGCAAAAAAGTAATGTGTACTCATTGAGAAACATGCCGAACAGCGTTTGATCAATGATGAGGTACGAAGTAAAGTAGTAGAACGTGATAAACTCGGAGAACGTTTTGCTCAAACGTTGAAAGAAACGGGCTATAAGATCAAACTTTCTTTTGACAATTCACAAAGTAGAAACCTCATTTTACTGCGCACGATTCAGACTGCAAGAACACAGAAACACCAAGGCATGCAGACACCAACGTCCGCGCCCTCAGAATTTTATATTTCTATGAACAGAAAAGCAGAGACACGATAACAAAACACAGACAACAAGACGATTACAAAACACAGAACAGGTGCGATAACAAGAGCACGGAGAAAAACAAAACACAAGACGATACAAATACACGAAACACAGCAAGACGTACAAAGCAGAGACAAGTCCGATGAATATATACTAAAGATGAAGACAGAGAACAAGGGAAGAGGAGAGACGACACTGAAAGCACACAGCGTAATGGGACACGACACCGACCCAAGGAAAAGGGAGGAAAGGACACGAAAGACACTATGAAGCCACAACGAAGGAAGAAACCGACACAAGAGAGGAAGTTGATCGAATCATCGAGGACTCGGATGGTATTCTGACGACCTAGGAGGGCGTATATGTGACACGCCCTGCCCCATTAATTGGAGCGTCGTCAAGTCCCTCGGGTGTCGGTTTCATAACATTAGGCGGCGGGAGATGGGTGAGAAGACGAATAGCGAACGTAGCAAGGATAAACACGAGAGCGAGTTGCTCGAGTCAAATTTGACTCGAATGGTATTCTGACGACGGCGCGGCGCGCCCTACTCCAACATTGGGAGCGTCATCAAGTCCCTCGTGTTTCCTAACGTCCGGTTCGCAAGTGGGGAAGGAAAAAGATACGAATGCACGAGAGCGAGTGGGTCAAGTCTTGCGACTTGGATGGTGTTCTGACGACCTCGAGGACATCGACGTCCTGCCCCGCTTTGGGGCGTCGTCAAGTCTCTCGTGCTCCGTGTGCTCTTCCTCCCATTCGTCCTGATGGGCGTCCGCGGTAGAAGTGTCTTCCTATTCCTGGATACTGGCAGATGTCGGATGGTGATGGTCCTAATGGCGATGATCGTGTCACACACTGGACGGTGCGCGTGTAGACAGAGGATGTGTCGGAGACGATGATCCAGCAAATGTCGATCCATGAGCGCGACGATTCAAGAACATGGTACACACGAGGGCGGGTCGATCGAGTCATCAAGAGACTCGGGTGGTATTCTGACGACCTGCGAGGGCGTTTGTCGGTGCCCTACCCCATTGCTGGAGCGTCGTCAAGTCCCTCGTGTGTCCAATCGTGTCGAGGCGCTCTTGATGGATATTTTCGCTGGATAGTAATGGTCGGACAGCGGCGGATGGGCGGTGGTGACGAAACAGATGGCAAGGTAAGCACGAGAGCGAGTTGCTCGAGTCAAAGACTCGGATGGTGTTCTGACGACCTGAGGGCAGCGTGCCCTACTCCAACATTGGGAGCGTCGTCAAGTCTCTCGTGTATCCTTGCGGTGTCGTCCAGGGAGAAGTGGGGAAAACTAAAGGAAGCACAAGAGCGAGTTGTTCAAGTCTCGCGACCTGGATGGTGTTCTGACAACCTGAGAGGACGGCCTACCCCGGTTTGGGGCGTTGTCAAGTCTCTTGTGCTCCTTTTTCTCCTCCTATAATCGCCCTCATCCTGATGAGCTACGCTGTGTCCAATGCCAGCGATAAAGCGTCTCTGAATGCGTCCGTGACGGATACGACCATCATGAAAGGTCCTAAGAACGAGGATCGCGTCGGTGTCCAGCGGGGCGGCGTGCCCTATTCTGAAATGTGTTGTCAAGTCCCTCGTTTTTGCGCCGAGTTCACTCCGTAGTGCCGAGTGTCCGATAGCTGAAGACAGAGGAAGCGAGGCGTCCCAATCTCGCAACTTGGAAGGCAGAACATGGGCGTCCTACCCCGCCTTCAGGTGCCGCTCGCTCGCTCCCTAATGACCCACGTCAAGGCAAGGTACATCCTAGTCCATGGACACATCTTGAACAAACCCTGGCGGAGATACATAGGCGGGCTGCGCATAACCGTGATAGGATTGTGGCTGGTGGTAAACGTTGCCATGATGAGATGCCTGCTGCGAAAAGAGAGGTTGCTGATTGTAAGCTGGCGCCGGGTGAGACTGGTAGGGGATGAATTGGGGACGAGAAGGATCATACTGCTCATCCTGGGAGCTGCGGACGTATTGGGAGGAGAAGTGGGAAGGGGATTGTTGGGGTTTAGTGGGGTATGGAGCGTGTACGGCGGACGGCGCCTGCATCGACGCCTTCAATGCCGCAATCTCTTGGTCCTTCTGCTGTATTAAAGCGCGTCCTTCGTCGAAAAGGCTGGTAATCCGGTGCTCCTGATCTGCAATATGGCGATCCTGCTCTACGATATGGCCATCCTGCTCTGCAATTATCTGATCCCGCCGCGCAATGCGGGCCTCCTGAAGGTCGACGCGTTGAGCAATCAACTGCAGCGCTTCAGTGAGTGCCCTGTCTAGAGCTTCGACTTCCATCTCCAAGTCGTCGCTGCGGCGGGTACTTTCAGTAGCGTTATGCTCGGCAACCCGCACACGGCTTTCAAGCTGAACAGCGATGATTAGTATTGCAGGATGTGACGAAACGGATAAACACACCTGTCGCCTTTCCGCCTCAAATTGCCGTTTCTCATCCTCGAACTTCCTCCTCTCCTCAGCAAGGCGTGCTTCTATGATCACAAATCTGGCATTCAGCGCGTCTTCAGCATCGGCTGGTTTGAGGCTCATCCTTCGTAGCTCGTTCTCCAACGCGTCGACGTTGACATCGGGCCTAGACGCGAACACTCGCGTTGGCGCCTGGGTAAAGTCGTACGCGACATGAGGAACTGACTGCAGAACGATGTCAGCATTGATAAGCAACGCTGGTACGGACGGCGTACATGAGCCTTGCGATTGCGGCGATGTAAGTAAGGCTTCCAATAGTGGCGTTTCTAAATCAACCACATTAGCCGAACACAGGACGGACAAAGGCAGTTCTCACCCTGGCAGTAATGGCGACGGGTGTATAGGCGGATGGGTGTGCAGGCATCTACATGAACCAAGTTAGATATCCATCGCATCCCAGAGCATGGAAAACGCACATTTGGCAATTGGATATGGCGCGCTCAGACCATCGCCTGTACTCTTATACTCCCATCCAACAGAGACAAAGGACCGCAATCTTCCGGTCGCTTTGTTCACTACGCGGGCCTGCTGTTACTTTGCGGTCAAAGGCCATACTTCCACCCTGACTGCCATATTCGGGACAAGGCCGCGCAACTTTTTGCGTCGCCGTCGTGCTGTCGTTGCCATCATGCTGCTTGTCGTCGTCGTCGTTGGCGTTGAAGCTATCGCGGCGTACATGGTGGTCGGAAGGAGAGAGGACGCGAAGCGTTACAGTGACAATGACATTGGCCGACGCGATGCCGGCGGCATCAATTCCCGCCTTCTTTAGCTCCGTATATTTCTCCTTCATCCAAAATGGCTATCCCGATTTCATTTAGGTTCTTTGACCATTCACAAAGTACTCCTCCGCGGTTCTTGGGTGCTTTTGATGAATTCCTTGTAGAAGCAATTGTCCTGGTCAAAAGCAACTCTGTTCCCTTTGCTTCTTGGTCATCGCCTTGTGAAGACTTCTCAGGTCTCCGCAGGCTAATGCGGTATCAGTTTCTGGCAATGGAAATAGACCAAGACTCTGAGTGCGAGATGCTGTCTGCGTCGCGTCCGGTCACATCATGCTCACTTTTCCCAGCATCGATAATCTTTTCCTGTCTATCGACATGAGCAGACTTGGCGGTTCAATGTCAAGTATTATTATCTTTATGGCCATCGCTACTGATCTCATGCAGCAAAGATCATCCCTTTCAGTGTACTTATATGCACGCCACAAGAGCATGGATGTAATCTATGACACGACTTTTGTTGTCTGCTCTAATAAAGACAGCCGGGCTTTGCTCAGACCGATATGATACTGTCATCTTATAGGGTGACAATCCAGTGCGCTTTCCTCCTTCCATTCGTCCATGGGCTAAAACAGTGACAACCTTGAAGACATGTGCTCTGAATCTGTAGAACACTTCATCCTCTCATTTGAAAACAGTGGTTTCTCAGGACATCTGACTCTACGACATACAACTTATCCGGGGGTGCCTTCAATCTACATTGAATCTCGGGCGAGAAAGCACCGGGAGGGTGCATGAACGCGGTAAATGGCTTGTGAGCTATGGCGCGTATACAAAAGCTCACACTGGAGATGATATAGACATCAGACACACCCTTCTCAGCCTCATAGTCTTGCTCTCTCGTACTCTGTATCATGAGTACCATCCCATTCATCTCACAGTTAAAGTCGCTGTGGCAAGCCACCACGGGCGACACTGCGGGCGCAAGGAAAACGCAGGAGGACTTTCTCGACGCGATCCCGTTGAACAGATCTCTAAGCTTGCGGACAACATCCCTATCATAGGCCATGTTAAAGGTGAGTCGTACTCTCTCAATCACGCCGGGCGTTAATCTCTGTTCGTCCTCCAGGCCTCATTCATCTTGCTTTGGGTGACACGGAAGCGGCTGCTCGTTCCGAAGAGGCTGCCACTCGCACCTTCGCCGTTCTCGTCGCTGGCGCACTGCGCCAATCCTGGGTGGCGTTGTCGCCGGTGTTGCAGCAATCACAGGTATGCCAATGCATTTTGAATTCGCATGTTTAGGATGCTCAGCTCTGCCAGGCATCGAGTCCGCTCGGCACCAGAAATATGAACATCAGGGCTATCTGAACTCACGTCCGACTGGCGTGGGGGGATCTTTGATATCGTAGCGCTCGGTCTAGGTGACGCTGTCCTAAGCACAGATGGGTCTGTTGTTAAGGCCAAGTACAAGACAACCAAGGTATACAGTCCAGCTTCAGGCATTCGCAATATCTGACGATATGTATTGTCGAGGGTGAGGGTATCTTCCCCACCAAGCGGGGCATGGTCGAACACGGCGCGAACAGTAGGATATTTGCTGGCCCAGGAGGCAGTGTCATCGAATCGCCCAACATTCTCAAGCTTCTTGTGCCGCCGGAAGAAGAAGAAAAACCGGTCAGGTTTAAGCGTCCCGCTGTACTATGTCTTAACGTCGGCGACGCGTCACGCGCAGAGACATACTACGCGCAAAAGCTCCTACAGTACCAGGAAGCTGCCGACAAGCTAAGAAGCCGTTGCTTGACCACTCCATCACACCCGTATCTCGATATACTGTTCTTGTAAAGAAAGCTGCAACGGCTGAGCGGGTCCTGGAGGAGTTGAAAGAAGCAACCTGGGTACATCTCGCCTGTCATGGTACCCAGGATGCGACAACTCCGACAAATAGCTTTCTGACGGGACTCGAATTCTGTTGTCGGACATCGCCGCCCTTCATCTTTCTCATGCGGAATTCGCTTTTCTCTCAGCCTGTCAGACCGCGACCGGTTACGACAAGATCCCTGCACCTGGCGGCAGGCATGTTGCTCGCTGGATACCGCAGCGTTATAGCCACTATGTGGTCCATCGCAGATCGACATGCCGCTGATGATGTTTACGCTTACCTCTTGAGGAACGGGACCAGTCGTCGGCCTGATTATAAAGAGTCGGCGCTCGCGCTGCATTTGGCCATGGAGAAACTACGCGAGCGAATTGGGGAAGGTTCCTTTTTGGCGTGGGTACCGTATATTCATATAGGTGTTTGAGAACGTGTACGAGACTTGAAATATTGATGTTAGTATACATATTCAGAGTTTGATACACAGTTTATTGGATGTACCCATGAAATCACAAGTTATCAACACACTTAAGCATACGAGACACACGACAACCTTCAAAGAGCAAGACGTCCCATCTCTTCGGTTTCCACCCGTTCAAGTTAACGCCTTTGTCCTACTCCGCTTTCAACTTCATACTGTGGAAAGCGCTCCATGGAAGTCGACGAAGAACCCTTCAGCCATTCTTGCCGCGGCCACCAAACATAACACGACGATTACAGATGGTCAATCACTTGGACTCGTCCAGATTCTCTACTAATGATTCACAACCCTCCGTGCATATATAAAGATCCAATCCAAGATCCTCTAAATCTTCAAATTCCTGCTCAAGGATAGCTCCTTCCGACCCCCAACGCGCTTTCTTGGCTTTCAGATCGGCATCATCATCCGAGTCTGACTCCGAGTCGGAAGAGTAATCGTCTCGAGGCTTGTCATGCACGTCATGCCAGTGCACGTGAATCCGAGATAGTGGTGCTACACACCAGCGACTATCCACCATTGCCGCAAAATTAACAGCATCAAACTCCAAATCCCCTTCTAGAACGAGAGACGTTAGGTTGGGGGCCCAAACGTCGGCTTGGCCCGGCCGAACCCAAAGACTCTCCAAGGCCTCGTCGTTGAGACCAGAAGAAATGCCCGATAATAGGATCCAAGATAAACTGTGCTGTGTGCGAAAGAATTCGCAAACATCCGCCGGTGCGACAGGACCATGGTCGTATGTAAACTTTGTAAGTTGGCACCCAGAGCGCTGGAGACATAGAAGGATGGCATGAAAAGTCTCTGGTGTGTCGCGCTCACGTTTTGGGGACCAAGTACCGTCAGTACCGACGTGCAGTCGACGCAATGCCGGAAAGACACATTGCGCAAAAAGCTGCCGTAGAGGATGTGCATTTTTGTCGAGGTGTGCGGAGCGTCCCACGTACACTTTTAGATACAAGAGGGAAGTACATGTTATTGCGTCAAGGACAGGCCGGAGGGGCGTCTGGGAGGCATCCGTGAATGAGTAAATACCCACTCGAAGGTTGGTAGCAGCTTCGAGTGACTCGAAGACGACGTCGATATTAGCACAAAAGAGGGCGGAGTGGCGTTGGAGTTGGTTCCAAGGAATACCGACACTGTTAGAGACACCATCGTTGGTCTCATAGACCACCAGCTTCGGTGCTTCATTGAACAGCTCTATGGGAACAATACCTGTTCTGCCCTGGTATGTGTAAACTTCGTCCAGGGAATTGAAAGAGCCACGAAGAGGGTAGAGGCTATGTATCATCAAGGACGATAGTCGGAGGCCGAGGTATCTAATACGCGGGCAGATGCGCTCCAATAAGCTCAAAAGAATGGGGGGAAGTTCGGAGCGCTTGTTGTAGTAGTCGTCGAGTCTTTCACAGGTCAACTCAACGTGTAAGTCCATTTGAGCGCTGTACTTTACACGCCGAAGAAAGCTGACGACTTCGGGTGCATCATTTGATTGGAAGCGCGACCTGTTTACTTTAAAGCTAAGACGCCGCCAAAGTATAGGAGATTTGAACACAACCCGACTCCATTTTCGGCAGACTCTCGTCAAGATGGCGAGCTCAATGTCCTCGTCTGGAATTCTAGGAAAGCGCATTGTCGATGGGAAGGGGAGTACAGCTATCAGAAAAATGTGGGTGAGAATCTCGACAGGAAGACGTCTAATGGGGGCTTTGATTTTCTTTCTGCGACGAAGCGCCCGTGACAGCTTTCTCTGATGCGCAAGCATATCCTCCACCTCGCGCTCAATCTTGAACAATTCAAAACGAGTCGCGGTTTGGAGTCGCATCAGCTTTTCGGAAGCGGCCATCGTCGTCTGAAGCTGTGCCTCGAGGGCGGGTATGCTCTTGTTGATCACATCCTCATCGTCGCTCGTCGGACATTCGTTACCATTAGCGACGTGGCGAAGAGAAGGATGGTCGTTAATGGTATCAGGAAATACCAGTGGTAGACGCCATTCGGGACCAAGATGATTCGGGCACGGACAGCTCGATGCCCCATCGCAGCGCACCCAGTTGTCTTTGAAAGCTGATGAAAACTGTATGAGTTCAACGATAACACGAACCGTTGTTTTTACTTACAAAATGGCATAGAAATATCGGTCGCTCCTAGTTGTCCAAAGGAAAGCGACGGAAGGCCGGATCCTTCATAACCGAGGTGCCGAACGTTCCGCCCGCTTCCGTCACGACCTTCATTGGTTTGGTTCTTGTAGTTGTTGCCTCGTGTCTGTCTGCCAGAGAATCTGTTGTAGACATGCAGCTTCGTCTAGTGCTTAGACTGAATCGAATGGACTCCTCCGGTGCTTGATCTGGCAATTCCTCCAATACAATGCTGCCTTGGCGCAGACTTGGACGAAGAGTCTCAAATTTTCGTACTGCTTTCGGTCTTCTGCTTCCTTCGTCATCAAATATCAAACACCTCCGTCCCTCACCGGCTTAGGCGTAAAGATTAATGTTCGTGGACACTGACTCACAGGTCAGTGTCACTCATATCTTTCTGACGCGCATCAGAACTCTGTGGGCTACGCGAATTTCCTCGTCTCGCTTTCAACTGTTTTAGTCGCTCACGGGAGAAACATGGTCTCAGATCGTCCGAGCGGCATTGAATTACTCTATGCGAAGGACCACCAACTAACTATGCGCCCATCCTCGAAATTACTACCAATGTCAAGGCAAGCCTTTATGCTCCTAATGCTCAGCCATGTAATGATCTGCCTTTTCATCTAGGTTCCCGATGAGAAAGTCTTTACTACTGCCCTAGCCGAGGTACTACTGTCTCATAGTCAAAAACCTCATTTATTCAACTATGTCATTAGTATGGCATATCTGTCAAGCATGAACAAGTATTGGGCCGTCATGTACAAGTACAACGAGGGCCTTATTTTTGGCGGTACTCACGAGCCTGCCTTCTGTATGACCATTGTAAGTGTTTTCCGCGATAGATTCATGTACGGCGCTTGACCCTATCGCCGCACAGCTTGACGTCTTGGGTCTGCCCACGTTCACCAACGCTGGGTATAGCAAAGCGTTTTTTACGTTTATTGAGAAGGAGCTTGGGATTCCTCCTGATCGTGGACATATGTACGTTGATTTGTTTTAGGCTTTCTCGTTTATTTCAACCTGTTGGCAGTGTCTTTAACTATCCTGGACCGGAGCGGCTTGGGTATAAGGGCACGACCATTGATGTGTTGTTGAAGGAAGTAGGTCCGAGTGGGTTATATAGTTGAATCGTCATATTCAACAAGCAATATCTCTTTGCTTTGGGGCTTTAACAAGAACGCTTTCAGTATCCTACTGTTGCGGCTCGCGAACTCTCGACGGTCGAAGAGAAGAGGACTCGCACTGCTCTGAAAGGATGAACATGAACTAATATTTGTTTGTACCGATGCGTGCAAGACGCGATGCATTGTTAAGGTCTAGTCAAATGGAGACCTATTGGTCTCCTCAGCCTGAATGCAGGCAGCAGGACATTTCAGGTAGCATGCCGTCTTCATTTCCCGGGACCATTCCACGAGTTGAGACCAGCATCAGCACGAATGGGTGATTGACAACCGGGATCCCTCCCGGCCACTGAAACTGATATTAAACATGGATCAAGACAAGAAGCTGATATTAAACCTGGATCAGACAAGCGAATGAAAGATTCATGACTGACCTCAATCACGCATGCAAGATACTGCTTCTCATCTCCTCGCATGCTTTTCAATGTGACTATTGGATCTTCGAAGGGGGCGACGGGGTCAAGTTCAAAAACGAAATACTCTCCAATCAATGGCAGGGACATGGGCCGGAAGTAACAACGCAAGGGGGGGAGGAAGGTGTGGACGAGTAACACCTGGGCGGTGGGTGGTCAGAACGTGAGAAGCGACATCAACACTTGACTTTTTATATTCAGTCGGCCATCACTGCCATCAGCTAAACTACCTATGGGTGAGCCAACATGTTTTCAATAACGCCAACCTTCTCCCAATCTTCGTATCACACTTTCGACAGAGTGGTTTGCGAAGCTCGCCCGTGCGTGTACGTGTGCCTTTGGGGTATCCAACTTTCTTTTGACAATTCACGGAGAAGTCTCACGATTTACGCTGACAGACTGCAAGAACACAGAAACACCCAGGCATGCGGACATCAACGTCCGCGCCCGATATCTATATTTCTATGAACAAAAATGCAGAGACACGACAGCAAGCAGACAAGACAATTACAAAACACAGCACAGGTACGATAACAAGAGCACGGAGAAAACAAAACACAAGACGATACAAAACACAGCAAGACGTACAAAGCAGAGACAAGTCCGATGAATATATACAGAGAGCAAGAGGAGAAGAGGAGGGACGACACTGAAAAGCACACATCGATCGGGAAGCGTGATAGGGCACGACACTGAAGAGAGGAAATGGCACAGAAGACACGACACCGAAGAGAGGAAACGACACAAAAGCCAAAACGAGGAAGAAACCGACACAAGAGAGGAAGTTGATCGAATCATCGAGGACTCGGATGGTAATCTGACGACCTAGGAGGGCATATATATAACATGCCCTGCCCCAACAATTGGAGCGTCGTCAAGTCCCTCGGGTGTCAGTTTGATGGCATTAGGCGGCGGGAGATGGATGAGCGGACGAATAGCGAACGTAGCTAGATAAACACGAGAGCGAGTTGCTCGAGTCAAAGACTCTAATGGTATTCTGACGACGGCGCGGTGCGCCCTACTCCAACATTGGGAGCGTCATCAAGTCCCTCGTGTTTCCTAGCGTCCGGGTCGCAAGCCGGGAAGGAAAAAGATACGAATGCACGAGAGCGAGTCGGTCAAGTCTTGCGACTTGAATGGTATTCTGACGACGTCAGGACATCGGCGTCCTGCCCAGCTTTGGGGCGTCGTCAAGTCTCTCGTGCTCCGTGTGCTCTTCCTCCCATTCGTCCTGATGGGCGTCCTAGCAATCCCTGCGGTAAAAGTGTCTTCCAAGTCCTGGATAATGGCAGATGTCGGATGGTGATGGTCCTAATGGCGATGATCGTGTCACACACTGGACGGTGCGCGTGTACACAGACGATGTGTCGGAGACGATGATCCAGCAAATGTCGATCCAGGAGCGCGACGATTCAAGAACATGGTACACACGAGGGCGGGTCGATCGAGTCATCAAGAGACTCGGGTGGTATTCTGACGACCTGCGAGGGCGTTTGTCGGTGCCCTACCCCATTGCTGGAGCGTCGTCAAGTCCCTCGTGTGTCCAATCGTGTCGAGGCGCTCTTGATGGATATTTTCGCTGGATGGTAATGGTCGGACAGCGGCGGATGGGCGGTGGTGACGAAACAGATGGCAAGGTAAGCACGAGAGCGAGTTGCTCGAGTCAAAGACTCGGATGGTGTTCTGACGACCTGAGGGCAACGTGCCCTACTCCAACATTGGGAGCGTCGTCAAGTCTCTCGTGTATCCTTGCGGTGTCGTCCAGGGAGAAGTGGGGAAAACTAAAGGAAGCACAAGAGCGAGTTGTTCAAGTCTCGCGACCTGGATGGTGTTCTGACAACCTGAGAGGATGGCCTACCCCGCTTTGGGGCGTTGTCAAGTCTCTTGTGCTCCTTCTTCTCCTATAATCGCCCTCATCCTGATGAGCTACGCTGTGTTCAATCCCAGCGGTAAAGCGTCTCCGAATCCAATGGGTCCTAAAATGATCGTCGACGACGATCGCGTCGGTGGGCTACCCTCAGCAGTTGAACGTGGCGGATGTGTCGGTGGTGAATGAATAAACCGCTCCAAGGAAGATCCACACTAGAGCGTGGATCGAGTCATGAAGAAACCACGAGGGCGAATGTCGTGGGGGATGATTACGCTCGGATGGTAGCGGATGGCGGACGCCGGACGGTGTAAGATAATCGGCAAGGTCAACACGAGAGCGAGTCGTTCAAGTCTTTCGACCTGGTGCGTGTTCTGGCGACCTGTGAGGGCGGCGTGCCCTAGCCCATATGGAGTGTCGTCAAGTCTCTCGTGTTTCCTTCCGTCAAGTTCAAAGCGCCGGCGAATGGAAAGTCGGAAAGTGGAACAAAATGGATGCACGAAAGCGAGTTGCTTAGATCCTTGGACCTAGATGGTGTTCTGACGACCTCGAGGACATCGGTGTCCTATATCGTCGTCAAGTCTTACGTGCTCCGCATCCCACCTGGATAATTCACATCAACGCCGCCCCACCCTCATACGCTTCTCCTCCATCCTCCGTTTGATGTACGGCACAAACTTCTGCACCCTATAACTCTCAGCCTCGGCAGTCACAGGGCGCGACGCATTGGCAACGAATTCATTTATACGCTGCAGAATCTCCGGTTCGTCCTCGTACACCCACATGCAGCGACGGAACGTCTTAACCCCGACCATCCACCACCGCCAGTTTGGCTGCGAGAAGGCATTTTCGATGATTGCACGATGGGCGGCTTTGTCCGCTCCTGGTAGGTGAGGGGGATTTACGACGGGGGTGGATACCTGAACAGTCTGGACGGAAGACTCTGCAGAGGACCAATCCATGGACACATCCTGATCGGGAGCACTCTGCAAAGAATAGGCGGAATGTGATTGTGGCTGGTGATAATTATCGCCTTGGTAAGAAGGCGCCTGCTGCAATTGGACAGGATAAGTCGGCGCTGCGTGCGTGTGGTAGGGGACGAATTGGGGACGGGAAGGGTCATACTGCTCATCCTGAGAGCTAGGCGAGGTGTACTGGGAAGGGTGCTGCTGGGGCTGGACGGGATATTCGACGTGCATGGTCTCTGGCGCAGACTGTGCCTTTAAGGCTGCAATCACCTGGTCCTTCTGTTGAATAATAGCGCGCCCGTCCTGTACAAGGTTCGCAATATAGAGATCTCGCTCTTCGAGGGCTGTATCTTTCTCAGCAAGAAGCTTGAAGCACAAGTCCTGCGCCTCCTGCATGTCCTGGCGAATATCGTCAAGCTCCTGCCGCATGCACTCGTAACGGCGGCGATGGTGGGCGGCTTTATGCTCCGCGACGCGCACACGGCTCTCAAACTGTGTGGAAAAGAGTTAGGCTAGACGTTGCAGCGGGACGGCTAGACAGACCTCGCGCTTGTCCGCTTCAAAGCGCCTCTTCTCAGCCTCAAATTTCTTCCTCTCCTCAGCAAGCGTCCAAGGTTTCGACTCTGCAACATTGTCCGCTTTCAGGCTTAATCTTCGGAGTTCATTTTCCAGCTGGTCGATGCTGTTATCGGGTTGGGGCGCAAACTCTCGTGGTGGCGCCTGGGTAAAGTCGAAGGGGAAAACGGGAGCAGACTGCAGACGTCAACACGAAAACGTCAACGCTGGCGCGAACGACGTACACGAGCTGTCCGACTGTGGCGCGCTAAGTATGGCTTCCCATAGCCGCGTCTCTAAATCGGCCACATTAGCGAAACGCAGGACGGAGCACAGCAATTCTTACCTTGGTGGTAATGGCAACGGGTGTGTAGTCGTAGATATCTGCAGGCATCTGGACAGCCGCGGCCAAGTTAGAGATGAATCGCGTCGCAAAGGATGGAGAACGCACTGTGGTGGCTAGATTGATGATGGGGGGAGAAGAATGATATGGATTACCTGGACAATTGCTGTGCTCTTATACTCCATCCGATATAGACAAAGAGCCTCAATTGTCCGGTACTTTTAAACACTACGCGAGCCTGCCGGTCAAAGACCATCCCGCCGCCCTGACTGCCATATTTGGGACAAGGCCGCCCATTTGTGCGCCACCGTTGTCGTCGAGCGTGTCGTTCTCGTCGGGCTTGTCATTGTCGTCGATGATGGTGGGAAAAAGGTAAGGGCGCGTGGAGCGTTACAAGTGACAGTCGGGGCATCGTGACTAGTGCGATGCCGACGGCATTAATTTTGGCTCCCTCCATCTATCCCGATGTCTTTTCACTTCGCCAGCAAGGTAGTCTTTAGTTTCTACGTTTCAGGTCTTGGAAGGCGCCCAACGTCTAATACAGTACTGTTCTCGGTCTTCATGGACTGTACTCTACTGTGTCCCTGCTTATAAGGATTCTTTTCCTCATCAGTATCGAGCGCCAAGCTGTTCTTCGTGCAGCCATTCCCATCCCCTTGCTCCTGGCCTTGTTTCACTCTGTTGACCTTGATCAGGCGAACTGGCAAATGGTAATTGTTCCAAACGTTATTGTCTCCCTTCGGTGGCGGCATGCTTTACGTCGTTATATCGTTGAGCTTGCAATAGCTTAACACTTATCTGAGAGCTGTGAGCTGCGAATCCATGTACGGTAGGCCCGACAGTCTGCCACAAGAGGCGACTTACTAGCCTGCATTCAGGCAACCAAAAGGTCTCCATTTGACTAGATCTTAAGAATGCATCGCGTCTTGTACGCATCGGTACAAACAAATATAGTCGATGTTCATCCCTTCAGAGCAGTGCGAGTCCTCTTCTCTTCGACCGCAGAGAGATTGCAAGCCGTCATTGACTGCAACAGCAGGATACTGAAAGGGTTCTTGTTAAAGCCCCAAAGCAAAGAGATATTGCTTGTTGAATATGAAGGTTCAACTATATAACCCACTCGGACCTACTTCCTTCAACAACACATCAATTGTCGTGCCCTTGTACCCGAGCCGCTCCGGTCCAGGATCATTAAAGACACTGCCAACAGGTTGAAATAAACGAGAAAGCCTGAAACCATTTAACGTACATGTACCCACGATCAGGAGGAATCCCAAGCTCCTTCTCGATGAACGCAAAAAAAGCCTTGCTATACCCGGCGTTGTTGAACGTGGGCAGACCCAGGACGTCAAGCTGAGCGCGGTAGGGTCAAGCGGACAGCCTATCTATCGCGGAAAACGCATACGATGGTCATGCAGAAAGCAGGCTCGTGAGTACCGCCAAAAATAAGGCCCTCATTGTACTTGTACATGACGGCCCAATACTTGTTCATGCTTAAGACAGATATGCCATACTGAGGACTCCATGAGGTTTTTGACTATGGGATCACGAGACAATACCTCGGCTAGGGCAGCAGTAAAAACTTTCTCGTCGGGAACCTAGACGAAGAGCAGATCATTATATCTCCGCAGAGCACTAGGAGCGTAGAGGCTTGCCTTGACATTGGTGGTAATTTCGAGTATGGGCATGGTTAGTTGGTAGTCCTTCGCATAGCCGCGTGCTCGGACGGTATGTGGGATCTGAGACCATGTTTCTCCCGTGACCGCCTAAAACAGTTGGTAGAGAGGGGGAAACTCGCGTAGCCCACACCTTTGAGATGCGCCTCAGAAAGATGCGAGTAACACTGGCCTAGGCACAGAAGCCAACCTAAGACGATGGTATCGTGATGTTTTATAGAAAGCAAGCAGAAGACCGAAGCGGCCAAAGTAATGCAGAAAATAAAGTTCGTCCAAGTCTGCTTGTTGTACTTATCACAGATAATTGCCAGATCAAGCACCGGAAAATGCACGACTGACAAAGGTTCCCTGAGAGATACATTCCAAGAAACGCGCGAAGGGAAAATCCAACTTGATGAGAGTCGAAACCACGGGATGATCGGCATTTCGGACTAATGCATTTCTTCCAAGAACCATCTAATCTCCGAGCCTTTTTGTGAGTACGCCAACAATCATGTCTTTCTGTTAGCCGTCAACGATACCTGGGCGTACTGTGATGGCCGTGCCCAAACCATCCTGGTCGTTCCTAGGGCTTAGTTAGTAATGCACTATTTATAAACCGGTTTATAAACAGGGGTGTTTAAAACATTAAAAACCGCCAGAGGCTGGGGAGGGCAGTTTTATTCGTTTATAATTATGTAATACCTTCAATCGGACCGGACGCGTCATCCATCGAAATTTTTCTTCATGACCACCTGCGAGGAGCATTGGGACGCTTTTCTCGCCATCAACGAAGGCTGCGGCGCCTGAAAAGTCGAGCTCGATAGCACCAATCCCGCAGTTGAAGGTCAATGCCTCGGATTTTCAGGTGCCGGCAGCACACGGGACATCATCGAATTTCACCACAGATGCGCAAACGGGCCTCAGCGTACTAGAGGACGATCCCGACCAGCAACCAGACGAATGTGCGGAGCACAGCGACAATAGGACAAGCTTTGATGTCGTCAATGTCGAACCCGTAGAACAGTCGCATATATATGCAGATATGCGCGCATATGGAGTCAGGAACTGCATATACGGCGTTCATCCGATATGCGCCGTATGCGCGCGCATATGGCTGCCTCATGGCCCGGATATGCAGCTGCCAAGACAGCTTACACTCGGACCTCGGACCAGATCGGACCGAACGGCCAGGCAGACGTGACTCAGACGTGACGCATGCTTGCTTCCCCGCCCGCTCAGTCATCGCTATGCTTGTTCACGAACTCATCGGCTTCGACGCTATCAGCAGCGTCGAGTTGCATGATCTGACGAGATTCATCCTTCTTGCAAGACATCTCCGCCCTCGCCTCGAATGGATCACCGCATCACCCATCTCACCACCAATAGATCTGGGGCCGAACTTGTCGTCTTTTTTTTCATCTTCGCTGTTACTACCGCCTGAAGTCGTTTATTCACTTTGAACCTCGTTGCGGCACTACATTTGGACGCTGCCAGCGTTGCCGCACAATCATGATAGTAATGGATTGTTGCCGTTGTATCTGGAATGGGGTCTGGCGTGTGAGCTAGGTATGTATCATTTTCCTCGTATACGCCGCTGTTACTTACACTTCGTATGTTAGGTTTCCGTGACCTCTTTCCGCCTGCTAGGATCTGTCTCGATCCAGTCTGTGCGGCGCGGCAATCCGGCCTGCAGCAAGAACTCGCGCAGAGTACCTCATACAAGGTCACTCTCTTCACGCGTGATCTGGGTCCTCTCCCGGTCTGGTGCCACTCATCGAGCTGCCGAAGTACGATTACCATTACAATCCATGCTCTTTCCATTCATATCCTTTCCGGACAGAATGTCATACACGCTATTATCCCACGTACTATACACATCAACATAGAGAAAATCGCACATACTATGCACCGAACTATGCTACTGGAATGGATTTGGTTGAAGTTGGCATGCACTACTATGTTGAGTTGTCCCAAGCCGAGCGCTTTACGAATAATTCTGTTTGTGCTTGGTACGTACTAAGAGTCTTTCATCGCCGCATCAAGAGCTCATAGTTCACAAGGGTGTCCGCCACCAATAATGCAAAGATTTATAACCTTGAGCATCTGGAAGCCGTAAAGCATCTAGACGATCAGTGGGACTACGCCTTAGAGATGTCGAGTGAAATGGCTCTGGATGCATTCTTCATGAATGCACTACTTCTCGATGCGGCAGAAAGAGGGGTACTGCTCGAGTTGCAACAGAGCGCAACAAATCAGACGGATAGGATGTGTCTCGCCCTTGAGGCACGAACGGAACGGTTGAAAGGTCCGGGGCAGGAATACTGGAATCATGCGTGCGACCTCTGTTGCGAGATTGACGCTGATACTGGCCGTAAGTCAAAGGAGGTCTTACCTTGATATGGTGCTTAGTTTGTTTTATAGGTGCCCTTCGCGCTGTAGTCACGGATGGGCTTGATATCGGACATGTCTGCTGTGGTGTCCATGACTGCCAGAATCGCCTCGAATCACAGCGGGAACGGTTCTGTCATACCCACAAGCCTCGTGAACTTGTTTGTGCAGTCAAGAACTGCGAGGCCCCGGTAGAACAACTGTTTAAGACATGCTGCAATCCCGTTCATCGGGAACTCGAGAACCGTGGAGAAGAGTCGCGAACGGCGCTCTTTCAACTCAAGAGGTGTCTTGAGCGCGCAAAAAGCTCTCAAACCAATGACTCACTCGCGTTTGAGTGCCCTGATGATGACCCAGTTGAACTCGATTGTCCTGACAAAGCGGAGACAGGAAATGTGGCGCCACAAAAGTCGCAGAAGATTCAAATCTCCCTTGGTCGATGCTGGACTCACAACGAGGAGCTGTGTGTTGGTTGCTGTGGCATGATATTCGGCCGTGCGACATTCTATGGGTCGGAGGCACCGAACGCTGTACGGGTATGTGAATCTTTCAATGATTTATTGGTCATTGACTGTTTTTCTGCAGATATTCCATCGAATACTGTTCCCAACACGTCGCTCTCTTCTTGGTGTTATGTTCTATGATAACAACTGTCACGTCAAAAAAGTCATCATGTCTCTCAATGATCATCATTTTGACGGCGTAGCGCTTCCAGTAGATGTTTTTCACATGAAGACTAAGCACAAGGACTCGGATGATTTGGTATGTAGTCAAGAATGCAATCCGGCTAACTTCCCAGACCTATATCACGACAAGAAGTGGCGGTTCAACTCCTCTGCTGCGGAGGTCATGAATGGGTGGTTTGGAGGGTTTCGGTCAGTTGTACAGGAGATGCAGAGAGACAGATATAATTTCTTCCTCGACGAGATGATCAAGAGGCGCAATCGTATGTTGGTGCTTGAGCTTCGCAAGCACCACAGACGGCCATATCTCATTCCACGTACCGAGTTACTTCAACCGGATGAAACTTACTCGTAGATTACTCTAAAGACAAGTGCCTTTCTTTCGCTGCCTCCTCAGCCTTGAGTCGTGTAAATGTGAATGCATGTAATTCAAGAGGTAGGTAGGTAAGCTATGTAGTAAGGTGTGTATTATCTACGAAGAATCTGGACATCTATAGGCTGGTCATAGTAGAGTAGAAGGTATATACGAGAATTTGTAATGTATAGCAATAGCAACGAAAGCGGTTTAAAGAAGAGAGCAATAGGAAGGTTTCTGACTAAGTTATGCAACGAGCAGAGCAAGAATAACATAAAGATCATGAATGGAAAGCATACGGAAAGCATTTGTTGAGTTACAGAGGGTTGAAGAGTCCATCTAAATCATCCATCTCGACATACATATCGCCTGGTGTGAACCACCCTTCCATCAGGTGAAAGCCGTGGGGATCCGGGAACAGTGGCTCATGTGGCGGTTCCAGCAAAGGATCATGCGGCACCGCATCCGTTGAGGTAGGTGTGTTCGCAAGTATGTTTTGGTGGAAGTTCATGAGCGATGTCGTTGATGGAGAGAGGTGAAGAGTGTCTGGGGCTGTAGTGGGCACAGCGGTGGGATTCTCTGCGGGTGTATCCGTGAGTGTGATCCCAGTTGGGGCTGTGCCAGTTGATGAAGAATTGTCGGGGAAGAAGATCTGACCGTACTGAGTGCTGCAAATCTTGATCTGAGCAGCGGTCTTGTAGTCGATGACAAGATCTTCCATGATGAGGGCTGTCGTGACTTCCGGAACAAGGACACATTTGAGATACTTGATGGAGGGCATACTCCAATACTGCTGCGCGTTGCGGAACTGGTTTGGGTAAGTCTGGAGTAGAGACTCGGTGATGATCGCTAGTCCTCTGGGCCAATAGCTAGTTGATTTGAGTGAGTCAAGTCGTAAACATCAAATCAAAGTAAATAACGCACTATCCTGCACTAGTGATATCCATACTTAATAATTCACCGCTCAGACTAAACGTCTTGTTTGCCCCATACGCCTCGACGGATTGTAGAGTGAGACTGAAGAAGTAAGATTTCCAGATGTTGAAGTCCCGATGAGGGGTAGGCAGGAAAAGGGCGCCACAAACAAAGCTTTGGATGATGGTGTTCTTGGTAATGCGTTCCAACAATCCAGCAAAGTTGACTACCACACGAGGATAAGTCTCTGTAGCGAGTATATTAGGAAGAGAGATGGCCTCAAATTTGTGAAGAGCACAGAAGTCTCCAAGTAGGCCAATGTTATGCTCGTTACTTGTCATGGTCGCGATATGATCGCTCAAAGCGGAAAGTTGTTGACTTGGGTTTATCGGCAACGGCCCATCACAACGCTCGCAAATCCCTGTCTCCAATGACGACGACGACAAATAAATGACATGCTCCATGCCAGATACCAGGTTGGCCACTTCTACTTGTGCACTCTCAAATTTGGGAGTCGTCATACTGAGAACAGGATCTGTGTATATTGCTGGTTGGATAAATGCCGCATTGCTAAGCCAAGGAGGTGGCTGAACAGGAGTGGCTGACAACAACGGGGGAACAGACTGCGATGCCAATAAAGATGGGATAGAAACAGGGAGCAGTGTTGGTGAGGAGGCGGCAGATACTATGGATGGCATGTTGTCGTCTTTCTTCTGTTTCTTCCGTGGTCGCTCAACCTCTTTGTCAACTTCCTCAGTCTCCTCTGAATCCGTGATATTGAGGACCTTTTCATCCACCGCTGTGAAAAATTCATCCCAAACACGTCCACCGTTCTGCTTTGGATTGGCCCATATCTCCCTCATATGCTGACTTGCATTGCGATACTGGCGAAGGTGCTTGTCAAAGACCCCTTTGCTATATCGCACGCTGGGAAAAACTCTTTGGAAGATGGCATTACGACTCTCTCTTGGTGAACCACATAGACTTGCTTGCTCCAGGATAGTTTTGATACCATTAAGAATAATGTGCGCTGGTCGTCCTTTAGGCCACAGATGTTGGAAATGACCATTCTTCTCTAGGTCATCGGAATATGGAATAAGGAAAGGTGATGGCACAGACGGAGATGGTGACGACAAAACCCAAGATATGGTGGTTGACTTGGGTATGTTCTTTGTTGTTGTACAAGGAACGGGAGTGCTGATTGACTCTGCAGGTGCTTTCCTCTTGCGAGCCATCAGTAATGGTTTCTTTGCTTTGAGATAATACGTCTCGATGTCAGGACAATCGTCATCTGTTAATTTTGTGCCATTGATACCATCCGGAAGAACACGATAAATCAGAACATCCCCGGTAGCAACTTGTCGGATGGTATCAAGCCCGTGTATATGCCACTCGTCATCTTTGTCGACGTATGTCTGGAATGATGTGCACGATCCAGTTAAGGCCTCCTGAAGGATGTTGCTTTCTCCAGCTGTCATATCGGGCATGTTCATCGCGGTATGGTCAAATATTATTGGTTCTCTGTCCTTCTAAACAGGAATGTCAGTATTTTTCTTTGTATGGAGCTGCATGCTTACCTCGTAATAGATGACAATCTTCACCAATCTGTACTTGTGAATCGATGCCATCTGTGCGTGCTTTTTCCGAGCAGTCACAGCATCATCCTCTATAGCGGCTGCCTGATGCGCTGCCAACCACTCCGGTGTAGCGTGTTGCCACATTTCCGAAAGAGGTTTTGCATAGCCGGCTGCGGGAGGAACTAGCGGTGCAGTTATGGATCGAGTTGAAAAGGAAGATGGAACGAATGGTGCAGTTGACGGCCACATCAAAGAGAGAATGGCTTGGGATGACATGTTAGGAACATGTAGTGGGGCTCCTTGAGAGGGCCTGCTCTATCCAGGATTAACAGCACAAGCATGAGCACCCACACTACACGGCGGCTGCACTTGATGATCTGCGAGAGCGCGTCTGGCCGCGGACGCACAGCAGCTTTGGCATAGAAGCTCCCAGCAATTCACACACCCTTGACAGCGCTCGCCGCTCTGTGTTCTGCACAATGGGTTGCGACAGTAGATACCGCCTTTGGCACGCGAGTTTGCCTGTATTTCCGTTTTTTGATGAACCATCATAGGTAGTTCTGTACCGTTTTCGAGGATGACACGTTGGGACTGAGAGATTGTTGGGAGATTTTTGAACATGTCAGCGGTATAGAGGAAGCCGGGATTGCTCTTCATCTTATCGACCATTGCCGTTGCAATTGCGAATGGGAGAGATGGACTGTGGAAGATGGTCGAGCGACAATATCTGTTGGTACACTGTGCATCGTTTTGTGAGTAAGACATTGTATAGTTCAACGTAGAAGACGTACTGTCTGCTGCACTCGGTCCAAGTTGTCTATGTTACCACCACGGCCAAGATTCACGTTGGGTGGGTTCAAATGATTATTGCACTTGATACACTGCGCATTGGGGTAGTAGACACCGACTACGGCGCGTAGAAGCATGGATCCAAGAAGCACAACAAGTCAATACAACGTGGGAGTAAGAGAGAAAGTGCAACAGTAAAGTGGCATCAATTCCAAAGTGTCTCGTGTTGTCTACCACATGACCGTACACAACACGCTGGCAGCTGCTTGAACACGGACCTACAACTGGTAAGCTACGTACAGTAATGCTCCGCGCCTAGGTCGGAGCGGGCTTGGCAAGATCAATCCTCATCAATCTCATCAACTGTTTCAGTTCAAAAAGTCGAAATAGCCCAATTTGTTTCATATGCCGGCGCATATCGTATGCGCATATATATGCGACTGTGCTACGGGTTGGATGTCCTCGTCGCGTCGCCGTTTGCATGTTCAAAGGTACCGTAGAGCCTGCTAAGTACAGAGCAACGAAGAACCAGCCCGGTCCCTTGACATCATCGGTAGTAGTAGCGATCACTCCTCCACCTCGCCAGATTTCATCCAGCGCGCATCGAAATGCTAGACGAAGTGCATTATCACTCGGAGCGGCTTTATGCATTGACTTGTTTTCTTTGAGACCCTGTGGCGGAGGGGGTCTTTACGTGGCGGCAGCAGCTCAGAGAACTTGAACAGTAACGGCCTGGGCGCGCACGAGTAATTCTCATTTTCGTTACCGCAGATACCAATAATGTGGTATACTGGCATCCAACGATGTACCAATGGCAAAAAAAACACAAGAATGGATTGACACTGTGCATCTGTCTAGAGAGTCGAAACACGATATCTATCTCTAAGGTACTTGTATATGTAGTGTAGTACTGTCTACGATTATATTACTGGGAGATTATAGGATATTATTGGCACGATGGCGGATAATAGATGCTTAGCGGCGGCTCGCATGAGCTTGTTGCTGCTGGCAGGCATAGCAGTACGCGTTAATGTGAGGGCCTTGACATAGGTTAGAAAGGCAGGTGTTGAATGATACGAACTGAGGAGGACATACTGTATTGCTCCGGGAACTTCTTGCTACAGACGGGCGTCAATTAGTAAGTGGTGGTTAATAAAATGGGTGGATAGCTTACTACTGGGCGCAGGTCTGGAGGCACTGAGGGGGCCTGCACGTAGCAGGGTGGAAGGTACTGAAGCGACAGTTCACCGATTCGCATTGAATCTGGTATTGGGTGAGGATAGTAAATACGTGCTGAGGAAGTGTCCTCACAAATTCATCGGGCTGACAGGGAGGAAGTAATATAAGCAGGAAAGCGAAGGCTCATGAGTCCAAGGACCTACAAGGCTTATTCCGTGGCCACACTTGGTGTAGACATTGCAGACCCTGTAACAAAGCTGTTTGTCAAAAGGTTCGATGTGTTTGTAGGATGAAGACGTACTGGCGAATGCGGCACATATTAGCTGGTGTAGTTTGAAATTAAAGGTGATAGAATGCTAGTGGCGTATGTCTAGACGAGAGAAGGAAAGAAGAAGAGGATGAAGATGACACTTTCTGCCGACGACTCATGGGATTTATACTCCAGCAGTTCAGACCACGGAACACAGATGACTCGTCCCGTGTGGCGATGGACGCCTGTGCTGAGTTAATTCCGAACGAAATTGTATCCCAGACGCGGTCCCGTCGCAAAAGGACAACTGTCCCAAGATTTCATGCCGCGGCAGGTCGACTCAGACCGTTCGTTGTCGGGCGCCATACTGAGATGATCGAGACGACTGTTCTCGGGGCATAGGCCAAACAAAGTAGTTGAAGTGTCACCATGACAGGTCGAACAGATTTAACATTGACGGATCAGATGATCGTGCCGTGAGACTCAGAGTTCGTCGCATCCAAATCACGTCTTGTTCATTTGCATCGCCTAGCTTGACTAATAGTCAGCAGAGTTTCCAACGCATCTTCAAGGGCTGCTGAAGTGGGAGTTTTGAAGTGGCTGTGGGAACTTCGGGATGGACCGGGTCATGGCCGTCGTTTTGTGACAGAAGCACGTGACTGCCTCTAACACTGTGACTAGTGCGGGAACTCACCTTCTTTGACGCCAGAGTTAGGTAGGCGGTTACTCAAGGACTGTCAAGACGGCATTCCTCAAAAGTCCTCCTCTTGACCTCTCACGAAAGGAATAAGAAGCGCTCCTTGGACATTCCATAATCTCATTCCGCTCGTTCCCCTGGCCGCTATTCGATACATGCAAACGGAAATATCAGCGCAGAGCGCTCGACGTTTCGAGCCTTACATCTTAAGTTACCGGCGAACAAGATGCTCAATGAATTACTCATAGATGTGGTGCGTCATGCACCACATCATGCCGCCCAGGTAAGTTGTCGATGCTTGACGTTGTAGATGGAACGAAGAGAACTTCTGTGACTAGCGTGCTTCCACAGCCAAGAAAACACTCGTCGAAACTCTACTCAATGCGAATGGTTCGAAGACGTTACTGCATACTTAATATTGCTACTGATGATAGATAAAGAAAGGCGACCATCATATTGAAACGGACAAACTAGAAGAAGGTGAAGGGAAACGGCTTGACCCGATGCCTGACCTGCGTCGACGCGGCATCCAGCGCTTACTATGCCAATCATGGACAGCCTGGAAAGCAGCCCCATCCTGTTCAGCGTTACTCTTTACCGGAAACATGTTTCATTCGCGTTCACAGACTGTATCTGATGGTGAGCAGTGCGTAGCCTTATCATTTATCAAGACTCTGAAGAGACGAGTTTTCATTTGGTTGTGGCGGCCGTGTTCGTGTCTTACTCCCGTCGGAAGGGAATTTACCGAGGACAAGGAGGTTTCAAACACTGCCAGTGCGTCGAATGCGGCAACATTCTCCTTCTCTGTTACTCCCTCGTCTTACCGAGGAATCATCATGTCTTGCTTTGACAGCGGGGCCTTTAATTGTGTTTCTCTTTTTGGTGAGTACTCCGCCAGCGCTATGCGTAATCAATATCATGATAGCGCGCTGTATACCGCCTCAAGGGCGTCGGCGTATCCCCAATCGCAAACGGCGAAGGGATCAGATTGAAGTTAACCATTGGCAGGTCCGTGACTACGAGGTAGTCTGATCGTCGCGGATTGGTATGCATGTGCATGTCAAGAGCAACAGCGTGGATCAACTAAGTATGTTAAAGGCATTGACCGTTTCGGATCGCATCAGTCTTGAAGATGTAAAGACTGACCTTGACGCGAGTTTTGGGCATTGAATATTGAACGCGGTACTCTGAATGTCTAAAAACATCGTTCAAGGTGTCAAATGTACGCTATCATGGCACTGGGCATCAAGTAGGTTCGTTGTAGAAGTAGACGCAAATTATCATTGGCAGTAAGTTTGAGACCCCATTAGAACAGTCTGCATGTACAAAGTTAAAGCTTCCGTGTAATCAAAGGTAAAAACAGTCAACTTCTTGAACAAGCTGTTTAGAAAAGAGTTGCAATGAGGGTACCGATAACACCGGCAAAGTAGTATGTAGTAGAAACGGCCTGGGCAGCGTTATCACTAGAAGACGAAGAGCTGGCAGCGGATGTAGCCGTGGACGTGCCAGAAGTGGTGGACGAGTCGTCATCCGACGAAGAGGTGATCGTGGTGCTGCCAGCGGTGGTAGCAGTCGTTCTGGACATTGACGAGCCATCAGGCGAGAACATCATAGTGAGGCGAGTTTACTCACGCGTACGTGGTTTCCTCCGCCGATGTATCTGTCGATCCATACGAGACGCTGACAGAGGTAGAACTGCTCACACAGCTGATCCACGAATCATTAGCAACAGCCGATATAGGGAGTTGTCACGTACCTGGTATCGGATCCCTCTTGAACACTAACCTCGCCGGAGTAGGCAATTGCACCAGTGCTGTCCTTCGCACGGACGGTTCTGAGGGAGGGTTAAGGTGTTGTAGGCGCTATACATGAGAAACAAAGCTTGCATGCTTGTTCCAGATGTAATATCGACGGTCCAAGTCAATTCCGTGGCGTTCGTTGCATCAAAGCTTTTAAGCTTTTATCATTGTCAACAAGTTGATTACCAAAAGACAAGGACCACCTACCGCGCTGGCAGAGACGTCTCCCCCTGTTAAGAAATGTAAGTAGGCGTCTTTGCTGTGACTGCGCAAAGACATACCAGGAATGACTGAAATGTAGTAGGGAGAAGTTCCACCACTCCATTGCAGGAGCTGGGGCTCTGCACGAACAGAGGTGGTCAAGATGGCGGTCACAAGAAAGCGGCAAAGTTTCATACGACACTCAGTAACACCGGAGCTGAAAGTGATGGTGAACACCACAAACTTGACAATATCATTCTTCAAAAGTTTACTCACGGAGTTTGATAGTCAGAGCGACGAGACCAGGGTATAAGAGGACGCAGAGCAG
>JADNYV010000860.1:0-13997 GCA_015501055.1 Mucidula mucida
GAGTGTTGTCCTTCTTCGGCTTGGCCAGTCAATGAGTTTTGTTTTGAAGAAGCTATGGCCGCACTGAGGGTGGAGGTACCAAGTTCCTAGGAATATGCAAGCTCACTTTGGCAAAACTACTCTATGTGTAACGCTTACGATCAAGCCTGCTGAAAAAGGTCGGCCGGCATCTCGGCAACAACTTGTACGACAACGTGAACAACGCGTTCAGGGTTGACCATTGACGACTATGGTGTTGCATCCGTCCCTCGTCCTAACTGTCCTGGCATTGCTCTTCCCAGTTTTCATCTCATGTTGGCGTCGCGGTATGCCTCATTCACACTGCAGTTGATCTAGCTCATGTTCTAGCCAGCATCCTCGTGGTGGTCAGCAAAGAAAGTCGCGCCGCAATTATCTGCTGCCCAGGACTGTAACGAGGACGTGCTGAGGCTCATTTTCGCACTTTGTACCGATTCAACTCTTGCTGCTGCAGCGAGGGTTTGCCGTACATGGACCGCACCGGCGCAACGAGAGCTCTTTTCGGTTCTACCGACCGAGCGGGAGCGCCGCACAGCTGACCCCCGATGGTCAGAGATTGCTCGATCCATGGAAGGTAGTGCTGTTCTTCGATCATACCTCCGCGAGCTGCGCATATCCTGTTGGAAACGAATTGGAGGCGTTGAACCCTTCCGTTGGCTTAGGTTGTTGCCTGACGAAGGACTCATATTGCTCGAGGCTACCGCAGCCCGTGACCTTGAGGCGGAGCTCAGCGCTCTAGTCCTTTCATGTCCAGCACTTCGTAACCTGCGATCTATGATTTCGACGCCTGTAATTCTGGGTAATACTGCGGGTTTAGATTTGTGCTTCTCAACTCCTGCCCTGGAACATTTGGGACTGACGATTGCGGAGGACGACCTCCAAGTTACCAGTTCATATCACATTAAGCCCTACAACACCATTCACCGCCTCAGCATCTGAGATATCAATTTTCTTGACGCCTCCCAGAACGTAATCCGCGTAGAGTCGGACGCGAGTATAGAATAAAAAAAGTACTCACGAATAAACTCATACTCATCATGCAAGCCAAGAGTATACTCGCACGTGAGTAGAGTAGAGTCTAGAGTCTATGGTGAGTCTAGAGTTTCAGTTTGGGGCCACGAATACTCGATAGACTCATACTCATAAATATTCGTGAATACTCATGAGTATTCTTATATTCGTGAGTATTCGTGAGTATTCAGCTCCTAATATATATTTTTTGAACAAAATGAACCCCGTGAGCATTGAACCCACGGAGCTCAGCCATTTCTGTGCATCAGCACAACAACGAGTATAACCACTGCGCCAAAAGGGCATATTCATTATACAATTTCAGTCCAGATCACACATAATTAGGTAAAATGCCATTAGCAAAAAAAGGTCTTGTCGTCTCCAAACGACGACACAATCTCGCTGCGGACTCAATTCGAGAGACCACGATACTTGGACAGTGGCTTGCCATTGAGGATCTTGTCCCCGAGCAGAAGATTGCGAAGTTCTTGCACAATCGGAAGTTACGGAAGAAGGATTTGAATGAGGACCTCTCGACCGACTGGACGGATTCGGATGCAGACGCAGACGGAGGTGACGATTCCTCGGAGGATGCTGCACCGATGGATGTTTCCGATTCAGAGGTGGAGGTTGTCGAGGAGGTTGTCGAGGAGGATGAGGTTGTCGAGGAGGACGAGGTGGTTGACGAGGATGAGGTGGTTGACGAGGATGGGGATGATGTTGAGGAGAACTTGTGGACCAAGAGGAAGGGGAAGGGCAAGGCTGTTGCACAGTCGGAGGAGATGGACTTTTCTGATTTCCGCGATGGTATGGATCCTGTCTCAGAGTTTGACACGGGTCATGATGGTGATGTTGAGATTGACGATGATGACGATGATCTCTATGAAACGATTGAGCAGGTAGTTTTGGTTCGACGGCGCAAGCCTGCTTCTTCACCTCAGGATACTACTGATATGGATGCTACTGATATGGATATAACTTGATACACTTACGACCTACTTACTTTAATCTTCACTGTCTTTATGTTTGAATTTGCTTGCTGATACGTGAGTATACTCGAGTATACTCGGATCGTACTCGAGTACTCGAATACTCGAGACTCATGAAGTACTCTCGAGTAGAGTAGATATTCGAGTAGAGTCTCGAGTGAAGACTCGAGTCTTGAGTATTGGGTTTGAGGTAAGAGTTACTCATACGATGAGTCCGAATATACTCGAGTATGGACTCGTGTCCATCTCTAAATCCGCGCTTGCACAAATGGTCTCCAGCGTTTAGATCTGGATGTATGCAGGATGAAGAAATATTCTGACTTGAGCGGCATCTTATGCAATCTCCCACAGCTCACTCATCTCTATCTTGCGTGGTCTGAAGAGCCAGACACTGTGGTCCCTTTCCTTGACCAGTTGGTCCAACTCCTTCTGAATTTGCGCTATTTGCGCGCTGGATCCTGCCTTTACACTGCCGCCTTCTTCACAAACCTCCCACCTGCCCTCAAAATTCTACATCTGTTATATTGCCCACATGATATTGAAGGAGCTTATCTGATTGAAACTGTAATCACTGAAGCTTCGTTTCCCGTTAACACTGCAATTGCTGGCTTCAGCGCACACACAATGCTGAAGGAAGTTTTTCTTGGTCCCCATGGTTGTCCAGCACCACACCGTTCATTCCAGAGCCTTCATGAAGCATGCACTTCATTGGAAATCGTCCTGCACACTGTGCCCCGATCGTTCTCATCTGAATGTACCTTCTTCCGATCCTGATTGTGCTTGCACCACTTCATTTCGTGTTCATGTCTATCCTATGTACCCATACAACACTATAAAGATGTTCATCCGGCGTCACCGCCTTCAGCTCCGAAAACATGTCCACTCGGAACTTTTCTACGATTCATCTCTCCTTTGGTATCAAACTGGAGGGACTCGTTGTTCAGTGCTTCTCTCCCCAGCACAATAACCCAAAGGTCCAAGAGGCCTTGGCCAACACTGTCTGCAGCGGTATTCCAGGTTGCCTCTTTTACTGGTGCCAACGCCCCGACTCAGACTATACCTCATGGTCTATCGTGCAGGACACGTCTCTCCAACCACCCCCATCTCCTCCGCTCTCCGTTGGCATTGAGCTTGTCTCTCATATTTTAAATGACGGCACAGGTGATCGGTGTTTCGTGGGCAAAGAACGCTCCGCCTGGATGACTTAAGATAGACGCTGTTGGACGGGTGATTGCAGCACTGGGGATGGCGAAGGATGCTATAGAGGTTTGTGGAGGCCAAGGCACTGGCTTTCACGTTCATGTTGGAATATGCAATACCAGCAACAACGACTCATACACCCTTGAAGACCTCCAAAAAATTGCAATGGTGGTCTTGCATTATGAGGGTACACTGTAATTTGCCCCATGTAACTGCACCCTCAGCACATTCCTCATTTAGAGCAAATTGATGATCTTCATCCCCCGCACCGTCAGAGAGCAGACAATCCTTACATTGCCTCAAACACACACGGGATGGAAGCCGCGAGTGGTACAGTGAGCACGGTGCATGACAGATTAGATGCAATTCTTCAGTGTGTCAATATTTTCAACCTCATCCGACTCTTCAATCCGCCTTGGCCAGGTCGCAATGATGATCCAGCTCGGGCATGCCACTACTATAAATACAACTTTACCAGTCTGTGTACCTTGCATACTATCGAGTTTCGTCAACATAACGGAACTTTTGATCCTCAGAAGATCAAGGAGACCATTGTGTTTTATCTGACCTTCGTCAGGTCGTGCTTGGTGCGCCGGCTCAATGAGCTGTGTTGGCTGGACAACGGTAGCGAACCCATTCACACGTTTGTTAAGGTTATTATGTGATTTCAAGTTGTCTTTATTATACCCTCAGATCTCATCCCCAGTGAAAAGGGCCTGAATTGATCGATGATTCTGTACATTTTCCTATGACTGCCATGATCTCTCATAATTATCCCAATTCCTGTATGATCACGGGCCAGAACAACACCCCAGAAGACTCAAATGACGACTGTTTCAGTCAACTTGCATTCACTTTGATAGTAAATCTGGGAATTGATTTTGTTTTGTCTGACAAGAAAGTATCGCTCTCAAAAATTTCCGGTTGCAAAGGCATGTTTCGGCTGCATCCACTCTTCGTTCCAACTTCACTTTGTCAGCATTTTGCGGTCGTATCAAAGTAATCTCGACGTCATGGTGTCTTGCCTCCTGCCATCACTGCACCAGCACCTTTGCGCCGACATTGCCTCTTCAAAGTGATGAGACACTCAACCGCTCTGCTCTTTCGTCTCATCCCATGGGGTCTAGAAGCGTACTATATTGCCGATGTTGGTGAGCACTGGACATCCGTCAATACTATCCTCGAGCCACATGAAATCTGTATCTCGGAAGAGATTGTTGAGGTACAGAGATATCGATATAGCTTACCTGGGTGCGAACTATCTGATCATTGACGGCGAGTGAACCTGAGATCCACGCACCTAAGCGCTACCCAGTTAGAGGATGATACAGTAACCCTCGAGATTGCTTACACCGGTGACCAAGTCGAGTCAACTGAAGCACAACGTAATAGGAACACCCCTTCAACATAACACTGTCAACTTCTGATATCAAAGATCCGTACGCGCCACTCGACCGAGCTACACCGTAACGTGAATACGGCGTCAGTTACAATGATTCGTTCAAGTACCTCAGACTATGCCATTCTATGAGTCACAGTGACACTGACTCTTATCGCGGCTGTCTCAAGGTCAATAGCAGAATCACCAACAGTGAGATCAGCATCAGTATCAGTATCAGCACGTCCCGAGAGCTGTCCAATTTGGGTTTCGAAAGCTCCAGGTGGGCGCATCAATTGCGCTACCGCACCCTCCCGTCCTAAAACAGCGAACAATGACGCCGTCACGTGTACGGTGTGGACGCTAAATGCTGTTTTTGGGCGAGTCATTCACCACCATCATCACCGACACACAAACGATGGTGCCATATCATCCCAGACCTCTCGTTCGAGAGGCCGCTTTCTACGCTCCAAGGATAGGGCCCTCGCCCTACAAGCAACCCAGGCCTCTGCAACGTGAGCCTGCTCATTACCCGCTCCCCATCAACAGCCCACCCCAGTTCCCACAATTCCAGAGCATTGGGCAGGGCACGCTCAAGCGCCAGCCGGCGATGTATAACGTTATCCCTCCAGAACAACAGCGCTCCCGAATTCCCATACCGATTTATGCACAGGCTGTCGCTCCGCGCCCACAGATTTACCGTGCGACTCAACCTGCAAGTATGGCGGCCATTTATGTGGTCCCGAGGAGCGTCTACATCGAAGAAGAGAAAAGAGTGCGCTTTGGGGGCTGGACGGACCAGAAGATGAGGAGAAGTAGTGGGAGCGGACGCCGACACCATGTAAAGTCTATCTTGAAGTACGTGTCTCCTAGCTTTGATGAACATATGTTGGAACTGACGATTTCTTTTATAGGACGCCACATATCGCTCCGCGTCAACCGCGCCAGCTCCTCAAACCGGGGGAGAGATTACATAAAGATAGATCATCGTTATCATTGTACCCATCCTTGGGATCCAGCACAAAGGTCGTACTCAAGGGCCATCACAAGTCGGCGAGCTCCGGGTCGTTCACTACGAGCTACTGGATGCGAGTCGATCGATGGATAGATCAGAGATCCGTGCGACCTGGACGTGGCTCCGTGACGTGCAGAGGATGCCAAGTGAGAGTGCGCATGTCGCTGGAGCAGAGCAGCTTGGAGAGGATGCAGAAGTGGAAGGAACACAAGAGAGAGTGCGAAGCGATTACGAAGGCTGTAAAGAGGGAGCAGCTGGAGATGTCGTTGTGATCACTATGCTTTTCGTGAAGACTGCGCTCGTTGTACATACTTGTATTTCATCACACGTATTGATTGTAACGAATGCCATTTCTGATTGGACCGATAACTCGAATGGAAACATACCCAGGACGTCAAGAAAGGAAGATTCCCTGGACCGAGTTCAGAGAGCAGGTTTAGATCTCAATGATGCTCTTCAGATGAGAAGTTTGTTTTCCAGTCATACAACAATTCGAGGGCACAGCGTAGTAGTAGTTCCAAACTTCAACTTTCAACCAAGGAACAACGACGGCTCATAACGGGAGTCAATGGAGTAGGAGTCTTCTGTCCATCCAGGAGCAGCGGCGAGCAAGAGGGCGAGAAGTTGGAGTCTACTCTTGAATTAGACATCCCAAGCACTGAGAAGGGCATGCGGTAGTCGACTTGGAACACTTCTGGACGTTCATTGGTCGCTTTGGAGCCTTCAAAGGCGAGGCGATCATAGAAGAGAGACGATTTGACTTCAGGGAATCGGGCAAGGAGGAGCGATCAAGTTGGGAGATAGACGGGCGAACAGGAGTAGTCGGCGCGGACTGGTCGTGCAATGAAGAGCGGTTGTTTGTCTATAGTGCTAGTTAGCAAGTGTAGAGTTGCTTCCAAGTATTGGTACCTACTAGAATGTAAATGCGCTTATTGTACCGCCTGGATGTCTTCCGGCGGGCAGCCAAGCAACACGCGACGGTTATTGAGAATACGAAAAAGGCGAGAAAGAAACACAACACGTAAGCCAGTGCGCGACGTTTGACTTCTGGTGCGGCATCGGGAATAACCATGGACATCTTGGTGGGTTTTGCAAAAGAGCGTCGCGATGATCACGTGTCCATCTACAGCTTGATCTGCAACCGCCATCATGTCGCACGAAAAGGAAGTCCCAGAAATCATTCCCATGCCCAAAAGCCGGAACAATAAGGCATGTCTTCTATGTTCCATCATTCAGACCAGTGGTGACTTTCGCGCCAACGGCTGTCCCAACTGCGAGAACGTCCTGCATGTAAGCGTGTCCTACGGCTGCAGCAGTGTATACCTAAAATGTGCTTTTCTGCCTCAGCTTGAAGGCAATCCCGACCGGATATTAAGCTGCACATCGCAGTACTTTGACGGCATGATAGCGATGATCAGCCCGGAGAAGAGCTGGGTAGCTAAATGGCAGCGAACTAGTCCGTTTTCCTTCTATTCTGTTCGCGCTTTGCTGACACATATGCATGTGTAGGTACATTTGTGCGCGGGATATACGCTGTCCGCGTGAAAGGGAGGATACCTGAGGATATTGAAGCTGAACTTCGCGACCAGGAGGTCACATACCGACCACGCGATCTGACGGCCGCAGAGCAAGATTGATTTTGCCTGCTCACTATTGAATCATCTGTAGAACATCTTTCTTTCCGCTGTATCATCGCTTTGGTTGTGGCTCTGCCATTGTTTTTCTGGTCCTTCCATCAAGAAGTTTAGCACTCGCGCAGACATTTCTTTCCCTGACACACGCTGATATCGAAGGTCAAGTATGTGTCCCTATTATTTTAACGTTGACTATATGGGCTGTGAATTGGCGTGTTAGTGTTTCTACTTGATGTTCATTACGACTTACAAACTGATTTCACTCGTATTCCCGTCGCGACTCAGAAAAGAGACGCGAAGAGCCGCCACGTTGCTACACTGTTAAGTATCGGTTTGCTAAGTATTCAACTCGTGCTATCATCGTTCGCAAATGAAGGCTTGATACAAAAGTGACGTGAGATCGGCTCCCCAGCACCAATATCTTGAGGCCTCCCTCTGGCCAAGTGAGTACCCCGAATTTCTTGAGCGCGTCGAGAATTTATTCTAGGTGTGGCGGCCTTGCGACCAACCAGATGAAGAAAGTGTCAAGGCCTTGATATCAATGTTCTCGCTAGGCACTATAGGAATCAATAAGGCCGGGGTTCTGCGAGATGGATAATACGAGAAATGTGAGTGGCGAGAGATGACATCAAAAGGAGAAGTGTGGGTCGGGCATTTTCCCACATCTTTTCCGCGTTCATTGACAATTGTTCGTAGTATGTAACACGCCGCGACAATCATCTACGCAGCGGACCTTTTTGTCAGAACTTCTTCGTCTCACATCGTGTATCCGCAGCAAAGTCCTCCCTCCGTCGCTTGTGACGACGTCAAAACCTTCTCTTTACTCAGGAGTTGGCTAACCCAGCGCAGAGGCCTTTGCTGATGGCCCACAGGACGCCTCAAGTATTTGACACCCTTCTTCTCAACGCGTCATGGTGTGGGAGGCGGCAATGGAAGACCGAGCGTGGATTCGCCGAAGAAAGCTTCCTCCCGCTGGAGCGGGCGGTCACTGAGCGATGAACACGATTGATGCTCGCTTCAACGTAACAATGTTATCGAAGCATGATAAAGGTCCCGTACTTTTATTGTCTATTGTCAGAGGATTGAGAACAAACGCGCATAGTTCAAGTTGAAAGAGGTTAAACTACATTTGTGCACTGGTGAATACACCAGTCCGTAGTAAAGCCTAGTAGATTTAAGGAAGGACGCACACTCACCATTGGCCTATTAGTGAATCACATAGCCGCGGTGTCACGGTTGATTCGTGGCTGACTCGATGTAATCTTGATCTGTCAATGTAATGAAGTCCAGAAAGAGCAAATGCTTTCCGTGGGCGTCGTCTAGGCTCATCAATATGGAAAGCGAAGGTGATTGCTGTGCTGTTGCCGCCACACAATCAACACGCTTACTTTGTGTCGGCACCAAACGAGCAGACCTGACGAACGAGTGTTGTCCTTCTCCGGTTTGGCCGGTCAATGAGTTTTGTTGTGAAGGAGCTATGGCCGCACTGAGGGTGGAGGTACCAAGTTCCTAGGAATATGCAAGCTCACTATGGCAAAACATGGTGATCTACTCTACGATCGAGCCTGCTGAAAAAGGCCGGCCGGCATCTCGGCAACAACTTGTACGACAACGTGGACAACACGTTCAGGGTTGACCATTGACGACTATGGTGTTGCATCCGTCCCTCGTCCTAACTGTCCTGGCATTGCTCTTCCCAGTTTTCATCTCATGTTGGCGTCGCGGTATGCCTCATTAACACTGCAGTTGATCTAGCTCATGTTCTAGCCAGCATCCTCGTGGTGGTCAGCAAAGAAAGTCGCGCCGCAATTATCTGCTGCCCAGGACTGTAACGAGGACGTGCTGAGGCTCATTTTCGCACTTTGTACCGATTCAACTCTTGCTGCTGCAGCGAGGGTTTGCCGTACATGGACCGCACCGGCGCAACGAGAGCTCTTTTCGGTTCTACCGACCGAGCGGGAGCGCCGCACAGCTGACCCCCGATGGTCAGAGATTGCTCGATCCATGGAAGGTAGTGCTGTTCTTCGATCATACCTCCGCGAGCTGCGCATATCCTGCTGGAAACGAATTGGAGGCGTTGAACCCTTCCGTTGGCTTAGGTTGTTGCCTGACGAAGGACTCATATTGCTCGAGGCTACCGCAGCCCGTGACCTCGAGGCGGAGCTCAGCGCTCTAGTCCTTTCATGTCCAGCACTTCGTAACCTGCGATCTATGATTTCGACGCCTGTAATTCTGGGTGATACTGCGGGTTTGGATTTGTGCTTCTCGAATCCTGCCCTGGAACATTTGGGACTGACGATTGCGGAGGACGACCTCCAAGCCACCAGTTCATATCACATTAAGCCCTGCAACACCATTCACCGCCTCAGCATCCGAATATCAATTTTCTTGACGCCTCCCAGAACGTAATCCGCGCTTGCGCAAATGGTCTCCAGCGTTTAGATCTGGATGTACTCAGGATGAAGAAATATTCTGACTTGAGCGGCATCTTATGCAATCTCCCAAAGCTCACTCATCTCTATCTTGCATGGTCTGAAGAGCCAGACACTGCGGTCCTTTCCTTGACAGTGGTAAACTCCTTCCGAATTTGCGCTATTTGCGCGCTGGATCCTGCCTTTACACTGCTGCCTTTTTCGCAAACCTCCCACCTGCCCTCGAAACTCTACATCTGTATATTTCCCCATGATATCGAAGGAACTTGCCAAGTGAAACTGTAATCACTGAAGCTTCGTTCCCCGTTGACGCTGCTATTGCTGGCTTCAGCGCACATACAATGCTGAAGGAGGTTTCCCTTGGTCCCCATGGTCGTCCAGCACCACACCGTCCATTCCGAGCCTTCATGAAGCATGCACTTCATTTGGAATCATCCTGCACATGCCCCCGATCGTTCTCATCTGAACGTACCTTCTTCCGATCCTGATTGTGCTTGCACCACTTCATTTCCTGTTCATGTCTATCCTATGTACCTATACCACACTATAAAGATGTTCATCCGGCGTCACCGCCTTCAGCTCCGAAAACATGTCCGCGCGAACTTTTCTACGATCATCTCTCCTTTGGTATCGAACTCGAGGGACTCGTCGTTCGGCATTTCTGTCCCCAACACAATAACCCAAAGGCCCAAGAGGCCTTGGCCAACACTGTCTGCAGCGGTATTCCAGGTTGCCTCTTTTGCTGGCGCCAACGACCCGACTCGGACTATACCTCATGGTCTATCGTGCAGGACACGTCTCTCCAACCACCCCCATCTCCTCCGCTCTCCGTTGGCATTGAGCTTGTCTCTCGTATTTTGATGACGGCACAGGTGATCGGCGTTTCGTGGGCAAAGAACGCTCCGCCTGGATGACTGAGATAGACGCTGTTGGACGGGCGATTGCAGCACTGGGGACGGCGAAGGATGCTATAGAGGTTCGTGGAGGCCAAGGCACTGGCTTTCACGTTCATGTCGGGATACGCGATACCAGCAACAACGACTCATACACCCTTGAAGACCTCCAAAAAATTGCAATGGCGGTCTTGCATTATGAGGGTACGCTGTAATTTGCCCCATGTAACTGCACCCTCAGCACATTCCTCATTTAGGGCAGATTGATGAGCTTCATCCCCCACACCGTAAGAGAGCAGATGATCCTTACATTTTCTCGAACACGCACGGGATGGAAGCCGCGAGTGGTAGACAGAGCACGGTGCAGGACAGATTAGATGCAATTCTTCAGTGTGACAATATTCCCGACCTCATCCGACTCTTCAATCCGCCTCGGCCAGGTCGCAATGATGATCCAGCTCGGGCATGCCGCTACTATAAATACAACTTTACCAGTCTGAGTACCTTGCGTACTATCGAGTTTCGTCAACCTGACGGAACTTTTGATCCTCAGAAGATCAAGGAGACCATTGTGTTTTATCTGACCTTCGTCAGGTCGTGCTTGGTGCGCCGGCTCGATGAGCTGTTTGGCTGGACAACGGTAGCGAACCCATTCACACGTTTGTTAAGGTTATTATGTGATTTCAAGTTGTCTTTATTATACCCTCAGATCTCATCCCCAGTGAAAGGGCCTGAATTGATCGATGATTCTGTACATTTTCCTATGACTGCCATGATCTCTCATAATTATCCCAATTCCTGTATGATCACGGGCCAGAACAACACCCCAGAAGACTCAAATGACAACTGTTTCAGTCAACTTGCATTCACTTTGATAGTAAATCTGGGAATTGATTTTGTTTTGTCTGACAAGATGCGGTTCTGGTACTTTTCCAGATCGCATATTGCTGTATCTGCTGCATTCGATTACCATGCGGTGAGTTGGATTGTACCCGCTTATTCTTCGCTCTCTTACCGTTATCTCAGAATCCTAGGCTCTTCATTCGTTTCGTCATCTTTATGACCTTTGCCCCCCTCGAAGATCTTGGATATGATCCCACAGTCAAGTGTGTTCGAGTCGGGGAGGACTTAAACATTCAGTATCGCTTCACCATCGGCGACAAAGTGTACCAGACCACCGGAGTCATCTATGAAATGAACCTCAACATTGTCACTCGGGCCACACGGGTATGGGAAGTCGTAGAGCTCGACCCTGGGGCCGCCCAAAGAAGTCATCTGGTATTAGGTGGCGTTTAGAAAAACCACCAAGTTTCGCATCGACAACGTTTGCTAGCGCTGTTAGCAGAGGATGATGTAGCACAACGCGCCTCAAAACGAGATTCTCGTCAATGTGAGTGTCGAGAAAGTTTTCCAGGGGATACTTAGGTCTGGGAGATGCTACACCATCGTGTCCGTAAGGCGGGGGTTGAGGTTCATGAACCTCGCTTCACGTGTTGTGGTCATGGTAAGATGAAGAGCCCAACCAACCACCCTTGATTGGCGGTACATAATGATATATTCTCACGCACGGACGAGGGGTGATGGTCAACAACCACTTTAAAAGAGAAAAGAATGCCACAGTTCAGAGTCAACGTGTGCCGCTGGCATTGAGTTGACTAGTCTTTATCCACGTGGCCAACGCTCCTGACCTCAATGGCGAGGGGGCTTCGTCGTCCATATCGTGCATCTTCATTTAGGCAGGAAAAGGAAGGTTGACATAAGTATGACAACAATAGAAGTACCTAACTGACTCTGCTGTAAACAAGCGCACGTTCAACGTTAACGACGAGGGTGACTTCCGAGTCACCCATGTAGTGAGGAGGAGCACCGGAAAGCATGATCTTCGGCATCCTCTTCTGCCGGGCTTTAATGAGCACGAACATAGTGTTTGGGAGACATGAGCTCATGGAAGCGATTTGAAACGAGTCTCACGGTCAATCTGGATTCAAACTTTTGGCGAAGTGGTAGTAAAACTACTCGTGTGGCGCAACTTGACAGAAATACAGTGCATCAAAAGTACTTATATCCTGAGATCCATAGCGGTCCACTGCGTATGTCGATCTCAAGCGTCGTCGGGAAGCAACTGGTATACGCTTCAAGCTGGTGGCACGACTTTCCAAAGCACGCGTGGTCGGGGAATATACGGGAATGATCCTTCCTAATGTTGACTGCGGTGGTAGAGGATGGTGTCTATGGTCAAGGAGCCAAGGACGGACAGTGGCAGAGTTCGAGCGATTGTTATGAGGAGAAATAAAAGATATTATACCTATCTCTCATTATTGCGCCGCCAGGTGAGGCTGAGCGCTGAAGCTTCATGTTGGACTGATTCAATTTGAGATCCGTTCCTATACTGTAGAGATCCCTCCTAGATGGGCCTTGTGCAAGCTTGTCGTGCAGTGGTCCAATCGAACGTATGGCATTGTTTTCCATGAACGAGTGGAGTGGCTATTCGTTGAGCCCATTGTTCATTCGGGGATAACAGAGCAAGATGACCCACTAGGACTCTACACCGTACAATGCGTCCACACCTCGAGTCCACGTCCACAGACCGAATGCGGCAAAAGAGTCCAAATCGGGGAACTGTGACTGGCATTCCATTGTGACAAGTTCGATCATCTGAACTTGTCCACAACAGTCACGACGCGAACAAAGAGACGCGTCGTCGCGGTATAAAAGCGTGAGTTCCCCTTTCTTTCTTTCTAACTACGCTCTCATCATGGCACAGCATCAGACCGCGCCCGCCAGATTATACTCGACACCGCGCAGGGCGACTCCAATGTCCCAACCAGGAGCCGCCGCCAGGAAGCTCGAGGAGCAGCGACTTTATCTAAAGGAATCCACGACTGGACACACAGTGCAAGTCCCCGCTGAAACATTCCTTGCCCACTACACCAATCTCCTGCACTCTCAGCGAGACACCGACAACCTAGTCGCTCACGTTGAGAAAAAGCTCAAGGCAGATGACAGTTTGGGTCGCAATGGCTGGAGTGCAACAAACGTTATAGGTCGTAACGAAGATTCGGCTTTTAAAGGACTGGCGGGCATTGCAGAGGAGATCCACTCCCATTGCGTAGATTGGAACAAGACGAAGCAGCATCCCAAGCTCCGGCAACGCACGACTCGGCTCATCTGTCGACCAAACCATACAACGGCTTCCGAGGTTCGCGGGGGATCTATGAAGACGGATGCCCGATTCATCCTCCTCAAGGAGGATAGCAAAGGAGATGGCACCTTGACAGACATCGATCCCAATCATGTTCCGACGTCGGCGGCTGTCTGTCCTGCTGAATTCAAGACTCGCTCGACCACCGAGCTTCGGATAGATGTATGTTTTTTTTTGTCTTTATTCTCAAACTCAGTTCTAACGTGCTTTATTAGAACGAAAGCA
>JADNYV010000861.1:0-13994 GCA_015501055.1 Mucidula mucida
ATGGATTCGGAGATGCGACGATAGACAAGATGTACGGGACGCCATGTCTCAAAAAAACTGAACTGAAATTGTCGCAACCCCTTCAACAAATGATGTTTCTGCCTGTGGAACGTTCTATCCATCAGCGAAAGAAATTGCTTGACTCAATGGGTAGTTGACTCACCTGCACGGATCCGCACAGGCAGTCCGCCTAAACTGAAAGAATGATGGGCAGAGTCATCATCAAGTACAAGGCAGACATCTTACCTTTTTTATCACTTGAACAAAATAACGGAAGAACTAGGGGAAGACAAGCCTGTTATACGCAACGAAGGTGAGTCCATGTCCCTGTGTTTTCGGGTCCACGGTTAGACAAAGAATGTCCAGCGGCCAGCCATCACAAGGCTGAACGCGACTCGGAGAAGCATGCCAATACCAGACATTCAGAGGAGACTTTGACACTCAGAATAGCCTTCCAAAAGGCGTGATAGTGCGGAGACTTGATAGATTAGATAAGTTACAAAATAAATCTAGATTTTACCACGAAGCAGGTTCAGGATTATCTCCCGCCCAGTGAAGAGTGTTGTGTGGTATAACGTGGGGAAGTCAAGAGTCGAGCTGAGTGCATCAGCGTAGCCGAAAGGAAGCATTAATGGTATCCATCCTGGAAATCATCTTTGTTAGCCTACAGTCGAAAGAAAAGAACAAGAAGTCCATACCACGAGCGTACTCGAGCGCGAAGCATCCTTCGTGCATCTTATACTGCTTGGCCGTGCCGCGGGGAAGATGATGCACAGTCCCAGCCGGATATCTCTCCATCTCCAGCGCACCCGCGGAGAACGCCCACTGCTCTCCGACAAGAATGTTAAAGTAGTCATCAGCGGTGTGCAGACCACTGTGCCCTTCCGTTCCTAGAGGGGTTCCGAAGATGATCAAGTATTCGGTTATGCTGGCGTGTATGATATACATGGCTCCCATGGCCCCACCCGCGTTGTTGAATACCCACTCTGAGGTATCAGGGTTCAGCCGTATGACTTCGGAAGGGTACGTGGCGGTGAGGTTGGCCACAATATGCTCTATCATGCCCGCAGTGTTGTTGGGGTTGGCTTCGATGGCGCTCTTCGCTAGTTCATGTAGCTCGGTCGGGTCCAGGACATACCACCGATCCTACGACAATTAAATTTGCGCAACAGACCGCGTAGAATTAACCGTACCTTTATGGTATCCAGATAGCCACATATGACGACTATGACGCCGAATATGAGCGCGCGTGTAGCCCATTTGAGCAGACATGAAGATGCTGCCGGTGCTTTTGGGGTTATTTTTTCTGAGCTTGCTTGGCAGCCATTGCAGCACTTGCAGTTGGGCGAAAACAAGAAACAAGAGAGGTGATAGCAACGAGAAAGGCTTCCCCGCTTTTATGTTGTCGAGGGAAGGGTTGGACGCCAAGATACGACCTCGTACCACTTTTGTCTCGCATGATAAATTGCGTTCACGGTCACGTTATTCGGCCATGCTTGCTCTTGCCAATTGGTCTCCGTCGGCAATCGTTATTCGTGTAGTAATCATAAGCTGTTGTGGGTCGATTATATGTGTACAATACTCTATCTACTCTCGATGTCGTGTCACTCGACAAAAAACTCCCAAATTCTGCCTTCAAGTACTCCTGCGAAGCGCGTCTTTCCCGCTAGGAAATCAATGCGCCTTATACCTCTTCTTAACTCATCCTGTATAACCATCTGCTGTCCTCTTTGCGCACACCGCTTTCTGTAGGCGCCGACGACAGCACACTGGGCTTCCCATGACAACGTGTGGAAGGCGGGTTCAGAAAGTCGTATGATATCAGACGCGATGAGGGAGATGCGGCTGATAACAGTGGCGTAATATATGTGGGCCCTGAGGGCTCGCGTATGTGTCTCCAGAAGTGCTCGTATTTCGCGAGAGACGGGCTCGGAATATAGCTGGGCTCCCCGACGCGTGATGAGCCTGGTGGTCTGCTGTTGTGTACGTGGCGCGGGTAGGGGCGTGAGTTCTCATTCAATGAGGTCGTCGCAGGTTTAATCGTCGGGAGCTGGAAGCGGACGCGTCGATTGATCTTGGTGCGCATGGCGCGGGAAGGCATTTGCAAGAATCTGAAAATGGGGGACTGCCAATCCGCCGAAGGCCTTTATACCTGACTGTGGCGCAGATCATCGATACGGTAAACAAGGCGGTCGGTCTTTGAAAGTTATTGTCGACCGTCCAGACAACGGGACTGGTTACTAGCCTTGTAGTGGAAACGAAACAAAAGCGGTGTTGTTCGCGAACAAGCCCGTGCGAAAGTAGAACAAAGTCCACACAAGAACCATCAAGACCCTATTGTTAGCTCACAGAATGACGGCATGAAAGAAAAGAACCTTCGAGAAGTCTGCAAGTATACCTATTTAGAGAAAATACGCCACACATCGACTGACAGTAAACGACCTTTGTAGTAGAGCTATGCAGTGGCCCGATGGGTAGGAGATAGTGTATTGCCCAGTGACGGTGTGCCGAGCATTCATATGACAATATCGTAACTGCTGCAAGTGAAATGTCCAATATTCAGCGCACAGCGCAAAGGTTCAAAAACATGGTCCCCGTAAGCATACCATAAAACCAGGTGATATATAAGCACAACTACATGACACACAGCGAGTCTAACCCTCAAGTCCATATAACAGAACCTTCGGGAAACGAAAGCGATGAAACGACGAATATGAAAGCACTATGTCGCGGTGCCAACAACCTCGGAGATGACAAAATCGCGCTTATCCTCCGGGAGATCGTCCCCACCCCAGAGCGTCTGCAGACTGAACCAGCTCTGCACCACGGGCTCACCGGGTTGAACGCCAAACTCCAGGAAGGGTCGGCGCGCCGCCAGGCGATGGGTAACGACGTGACACATCAGGATGAAGAGGATGAGGAACAGGATGATCGCAGTACGGGCTCGGAGCGATGGGGTGTACGTGCGCATACGCTTGAGCAGCGTGGGCTTTGGCTCAGGGGCGAGAAATGCTATGGAATAGTCGGTAGGCGACCTAGGTGACGAGGGCGTAACGACGATAGCTGGCAGTGGGGATTTTTCGGTCAAGGTGGGTAGGGAGGAGAAGTCTGGAAACGGCATTAGATGGATAATCTGGGGCAAGGGACAGTGCAACTTACCTAGGGGAGCAGGTATCAACGTATAGTCGAGAGTGCGCAACGGGGGTAACCTGTGCTGGCGGAATCCTATGAAATGGTAAGTACTGTTGCAAACGCTCGAGAGAACCATGAATACCAGGCCTAGACATGCTGAGAATCAAATATAAAGACGAGTAGTGGGGGAGACGACTCGTTCAAGGGTCCAAGGCTAACGAAAAGCTTCTAACTCTCGAGATAAACCAACTAGGCGACTAGTTGGAGGCGGGTGGGTAGTAAAAAGAATGTGTTCACGAAGGAATGTGGGGTAAAAGTGCGAAACCAAGCAAGTCTGAGACTCAGCGCAAGAGGAAAGATGGAGGGGAGAACCTAAACTTATGCCTAGGCACGCCATCATGGCGCCGAAGTCGTTGCCACGCGACGCGGACCTGTGAATAAGCGCCGCTGTGTCAGCCCGACAAGCTTGTGTTTCTCCAAATTCCGCACACTGACAGCTCTACAAGGATAACACATATCCCGCTTTGACGCATAGGAGATGATAAAGACCGTGTTTTGCACCGATTAGAACCCGCAAAGGCCAACGCCTGACGGCCGTGGCAGGTCTCTGCACAGAGGCCAGATACCACTACGACCTGCATCTCAAAAATAAACTATTGTAGGGAATCCTTCAAGGAAGCAGACGTGGCAAAACGCAAGCATGTAACATCATACAGACGTCGGGAAAAGGTGAGAGTATGACTCTAGGAGGATCTCGGGTCCTAATCTCTATGAGATGGGACTTGGGCGTACGCAATAGAAGGCGAGGCTTTGTCTCTGATCCATGCTCTAGCTACAGTATGAATCGTGAGGGATGTCCTAGGTCGTTGGTTTCAATTCATGAGATAGGACGCTGAAAGTTGACAACCTTCTTTTATACAGGATAAGATGAAGGACGCGTAGTGGCTGGAAGGAAGCGTGTACGGCACCACGTGAGCACAAGTCATCTACTTATCTTAGATTAGGCCCTCTGATTCGAACCATCAACTCTATACAGCAGCTTTACTAATCTATCGCACTTGCGGGTCATCTCTCTTGATGCTCGCGTCACACTTCGACTCAACCCTTGGTCTTGCTTGTGCTTCGATCGTACTCATCACATTCTACTTGATCAAACGGTGCAGAGCGAGATCTCCCACGCTTGCGAATGTTGAACGTTCTCAAGCTGGAGGTCAGTCCGTAGTATTTGACAGAAACCCCTTCTCCTGAAACTCAGAAGACTGGACTCCGCAGGAATTCACCTACCCAGCCTTTGATACATGCCCGGTAGATCTCTCAGATATTCATCCAGTACCGTATCGACCTTTCCGATGGGGACAATACCAGTAAGCTTGTTTTCCCTCTCTTCATGGCCGTGTCTGATATTCAGTGTGACAATGGGCATACGCTCCATGCCATGGGACAGTTGGATAGAGGTAATGATTGCTGAATTATGACGCTGACAACACCACTCAAAAGCTAGATAGATTGACAATCAGTTTCTCCGATACCACAGAATTCGGGAGCACCGAATCAGAACGCGAGGCAAGGACGTCGTTCGCATGCTCCCCGACAACCCGCCTCTTGTGAACTCTGCTTATCATGGTGGTATGTGCGATGCGTTGACCACCTTTCTGCTGCATTAGACTCATCTTATCGTATATAGCAATAGAACTGGTCCATGAATTGTCGGAATTCCTGCACAAGCGGTACCCATCAGTGTACTGTGTCACTCGCGATTCCGAGTTGAACATCGAGAAGATTACCATTCTGCCGCTTGCCGCGACGTTTGATTTGCCGCCACCTCTCAGGCAAAATGCTAAGGCGCCTACGAAACTACGCGCAGTGGAACACTGGGAAGCCGAGTCGGCTATGAAGATGGCTGCCATGCTGTACGTTTCTTTGTGACTTTTGCCGCGTCGCGTAATTGGTTTTTCAGAACTCAAGAAGATATAGCGCTGATGGTCGAAGGTGTGCCGCTTCTTCCTCCTCTAAATAGTAGTTCATTCAAACAATGTCACTTCAGGTAGAGATGGGTTGTATTATTTTCAAGGCGGCGCAATTTGCATACCAGGTAATGATAATAGACGTTTTCCTTGCCGTATTCAATATAGTCCTCAACCCCAGGTTCTTGGAGGCTAGCAGACAAGATCGGTCTTTCTTTGGAAGCGATTCACGACACTGGCGGTGTGCCCCAATGCAAGTCCTCCTCTTCTCTCACTGATCCACGTCCACCAATTCAAAACTAAATAGACCGCGAAAAGCTGCACGTCGGGATGACCCGTTTCTTCCGGCGCCTAGCAGTGGATAAGCCTGTCATCCGGAACAACTACTCTATACAAGTTGTCCCCGCATTGAACCAGGATAGCATCGATCCTGAAGAGCTCGCATGGTCTACGACATCCAACGGCCCAGAACTGACCTTCGACGACAATCGGGCGCACCCGCCAGAGCCACCTGTAGTCAAACCGGAGAACCTCAGGCTGCGGAGTGAGCGGCAGACGCTGCGACGGTTGCCACTTTCTGGTGTGGTAGTATTTGGAATACGCACGTACGTGTTCAATGTGCAGGAGTTGGCAAGCGAGCCTGGAGTGGCCGCGAGGCTGGCGAGTGCGGTGCGGAGCTGGCCCGAGGATGTGCAGGAGTATAAGGGAAAGAGACTATATGCAGATGTTTTGTTGGAGTATTTGGATAAGAGGGCGGACGAGCAGTGTGAAGTCGAAGTGAAGAGTGAATATCCGTTTTGACGGAGTACTCTTTCGTTGACATAGTGGTTCATCTTTACAATCACTTTTTGGCGGAGGTTGAAGCAGTCCACTGCAGGCGATAATATAACGAGTCGACCAGGACCAGAACAGACAAAGAACAGATAATCTTGTGCAATAACTTAACTTGAATTGATGTCAATTATGGCTATGATAACTGTTGGGAAGTCACAATAACTGCAAGAAAACAATAGCATTACGGATATAGCGACTCATTATGTATAGGGATATATGTCCAAAGGACAAGGAAGTAAAGCCTTCCGTCTACTTACTTTTGAGGGGGGACGACCTTGTCAAACGATGGCGGTAGCACAAAATCCCGCTCCGCAACAGGCGTCGATGGCCCACTGCTATCGCTCCCACTCGTCGACTTTGCAACGGGCGCCACAACCGTCGGCTTCTTCGGAGGAGGCAACAACCCCTTCTTCCTCTGCAGGCCCCTCAAGAATTTGGCGCCACCCGCATAGAAGAACACCAACCCGCCTCCGATAACAATATGACCGTAGTACCCTAGCGTGCGCCAGGCTTCCATTGAGTCCTCAATGGTGAGTAGAATGAATGGTGTCGCTGCGTAATTGAGGACGAACAGCGAGAAGATTGTGCCGGTGAGGTCGTACAGTCGTTTCTTCATCGATACAGGTTGGCCCTCTTTGGGAAGGAAGAACGGCCGGAAGTTGGCGCGCGCTAGGCGAGCGACGGCAGTTATGAATCCACCGAGCATGAACGTGAGGTAATACCCGGGATATATACCGTGCTACAGACAATGAGATGGAGTTCCAATGTCGATTGTGGAGGCTTACCCAGAATGCACTCGTCATCGAGGTGATCATCATGCTCTTGAAGCCGGGCTTCTTGCCTTTCGGAGTCACGCGCTTGTACACGCACTCGCGTAGCCAAATGTTCGTCTTCATGTTCCACGAATCAAGAATGCCCTTGAAGTTGGATGGGAATTCGATCTCGAGGGGAATGACATTGGCTGCGCCAGTCCAGGTAGACTTGCCCTTGGCGTTGAAGCCGGTGAAACCGAAGCCAGTAAGGATGCTCGCGCCTTCGGTGAGAGTCCATACTGCATAGTACTTGACTCGCTCGGACGGGGAATAGAGCTGAAAGAGGACGATCCTCTTCCAGAGTGGCTGCTCTTTGAACCAGGGTTGCAACGCGACAGTGAAGTTGTGCTTGGACGCGACCACGACATAAGTTCCTAAGAAAGCTAGACCAAGGACCATCTTGCCGTACGCGACGCGCTTCCTGCCTTTGGGCAGCTTACGCGAGACGTTATCCTTAACAGGAACATTGTCGTAGAGCCTTTCGGTGATGAGCTCCATGTAGTCATGAAACTCAAGGTACGGGCCAACAAGAATGCCGGGGAAATAGAACCTGAATACGTGTTAAAAAACGCATATGGGGCAAGAGTGAGACTGACGCATAACCGAGGAATTCGAGCAGTGTCGGGAACTGGACGACGCGTTTCGTTGACTGCCACTTGTCCAAGTCCTCAGCCGGTCTACGTCCGTCCCAGACGTTCCACGCAAACGTGGTAAGCTTCATGGTCAACACCATCTGCGGTCCAGTCACGTCCATGGTTTCGTAGCTGGTCTGTCGAATCGCGCGTATAATGTGACTGGAGGCAATTAGATATGAATAAAGAAGCAACGAAAACTCACTTGATCGTCAAATGCCCCATAACGATGCTATAACCCGATTAGTTCAAATTCGTGTACAAAATGTGTGTCGCGTACGCAAATACCAGCCAAGGCATCCTTGAGCTCCTGTCGTACTTGGCAACCGCGTAGGTCGCCAGAACGCTAGCCAAAAGTTGAAAGAAGACACCATACACCTTGAGCACGGGGAAAAAGTAGAAGAGGGTAATTGCAATGTTGAAGAGATGCTTGAGAGCGGGCTGGGATGCCGGTATGCGCACGAACACGCTCCCTAATGGGAAGGCAATGAGCAGGCAGGATATTAACTGCGACCTAGACTCAGCGCCGTCATTGGTGGATTCACTGCATGCGCACCTTGATCTGGTCGACAGAGGCACCAGCGAGGTCGGCCAGCGGCACGAAAACGCTGTCGAGGTCCATGTTCGCGACGGCGGCGACAACGACGACGGGATTTGGAACAAAGTGGGTGGTGAGTGCACAAATTTGGCGAGCCGTCCCCAAATATTTAAAAGCAGATGCGGCCCGATGCGGATCAATTCCTTGGCACCTTCACAGTGCCAGTCACTCCGTTCGTCCGCAGCTTGACTCGAAAGACAGCAGTAATTCTCTGCCGCGGTTCAAAGCTTTGGGGGCAGAAGGGTACGGGGTGGTGGTGGTGCGGATCTAAGGTGAGTAGTAACCCTAACCTGACCCATATCTCATCAACACGCCGTCACGGGCTCCGATTACGGGCGTAAGTAGCTCAATACAGCTTAATTTAGATGAAGAGAAACAATACACAAGTCCAGATCAACAGGTGTATGGTCCTATTCACTTGCGTACTGAACATACTGATGCAAACCCGAGCGGCCAACATTCTTGCCGATCGCGAGTATAGGAATTAGCGATAAGCGGCATTGGCGACATGAGATGAGGCAGCCTCGCCCGAAGACTATAGCCTATTCACAAGAAGTTGCCACTATGGTCACAGTTCAGGGCTCTACAGCTATGTACCGCGACAGTCGGTATATTGTACTTCAGTCAGTCTCAGTGGACAGCGAAGAGAAGCCAGGTATCGACGCTTGCTCGTTACAACACGGCGACTTTACCTGGCTAAGCGAAAACGACCACGTACCGCGATGCACGTCGCGTCCGAAGACAGTATACAGCCATATCGCAGGTATATATGAAAGCGAAATCTTTCTCTTGCCATCTGCATTCTGAATCACAGCTTGAATGCCGAAAAGAGATCCATCATGTATACTGTATGTGCCTCACCAGAGTTCGCTAATGCAGTACGCCAGCAAACCCCCAAGTCCGACCATCGATGCGGTTGAACGACGCGACGCGACGCGAGTGCTGATGTCATTCTAGCCTCGTCTGTGAGAATCATTCTCACCAAAGCATCAGGTCCTCTACGCAGAGTAGCTTCCTTCCAATTATGCTTGCCCTGAATGCGAACGCCGCCACAAACCAGCCATAAACCCAAGACTTTTGTACACCTGATATAGAAGGGCATGCGCAAAGGAAAGCAGACAAAAGGACATCCACTTTATACATAACGTTCACAGGCATAATCACTCGAATAAATACATCTCATCCCAAAACCCTCTACACTTGCGGCTGCCGCTGTTGTCCCATCCACCCAGACGTCTGCTGATCAGGCGGCGCCGACCCACCAGTAGGTTGGTTCGCTGCCATCATACCAGGCGCAGACTCGGGCTTTTCGGATGGCCCGTTGTTGTTGCCTTCCGCAATCGCCGCGACAGATGCATTCCACACGCCACCGTTTCCGCGCTGGGCTGCCATCAGAGCAAAAACGAGTAACGTGCCCCAGTAGCCCATAACTACATATTGATCGAATGAGAAGGGAGAGAAGGGAAGGGAGGGATACAATACTCACGGATAAGCCAACAGAGGAAGGAGAATGCTTCGATGGCGTTGCCTTCCTTGCAAGCGCCGGCCAGTTCAGCTATGATAGGACCACCATTCAGAAAATGAAAACGACCGTGTTAAAGAATGTAAGGCTCACGGAAAACATAATCGCATCCAGAGATGAATGTGAAGGTATTCGCGTTAGCCGCCAATGCAGCACTGGTCAACCAGAGCACCCAAAGGACACCTTATTCTCAAATGAGTCAGACATCGCCTCGTATCAAGATCCTTACCAAGCCATGCCACCTCTATCAGAACCATCGACGTAAAGGCGCCCTTGCGCAACATGTCGATAACCAGCCTTCCAAGGACACGAGTCAGCCATGATAATGCACAGGAGACAAGACGAGTCGTACATAGCAGGCGCCGTCATAATAGTGAGAACAGCCGTCGCGATCGCCATAGCCGAATACGTGAAATACGCGCTGAAAAACGTCGTGGTAAAGTACACGAGATGCGCGCTCAGTCCCAACACGATGACCGAAAAGATTATCACTGCGCCTAATCACAACTCACACATTAGCATTTCGACGAGAAGAGAAAGAAGGGAGAAGTGAGTACTCAGCGCAGCGAGACGGAAAATCGAGAGAAACTTGCCCATGGCGGTACTAGGTGGAAGGGGGAAGGCTTGGCTATGTCGTTGTCATGAAGTTGTGAAGGTCCGTTTTATACTCCCAGCCAGTCATTTGATCGACAGATCGAGAAACTAATGAAAAAAGGGGCACCCCGTGTTACGAAGATCCTTAAGCATTCTAGTTCCCAATTCAGTCACCGCCTCGCCTCCTCGTTTTCACCGTTCTGCAGCTCGTTGCTCCCCCTATCCTTTGCGAAGGAGAAGTAAGTAGACTTTTGCGTCCCTCCTTGGCGACCTCCTCAACCCCGACCGCATTTCAGAAAATGGCGTGCAGCGCTTCATGTTGACATCGACAGCTTGACAGTCGACAGCTAGCCTCAGGTTCACTCGTCCTAGCGGAATAAAATTAACAGATTTATTGAAACTCTGCAAGGCTTAACATCCTCTGGAACATATCCAGCGGAATGCACGCCTGCAGCGCTTATACGAAAAAGAGTCCAGCTAAATTTGCGCGTCCGCGACAGAGTGTTCCCAGGCACCAGTCGTACGGTACGGTATAGAGGCGATCGAATGAAGGCAGGTAACGAGCGTAAGCAGGCCACTTGGGCAACAGGATGGCGGCACAATACATACAAGGTGGAGAGTCTAATTTGAAGGCGAAGTATGAATGAATCATAATCCTTCAAAGTGGCTGTAATCAATCGTAACTTCGCGGAAGGACCATAGAACTCACTACAAAAAGATCCGCCAGCAAATCATTCAAAGGGGTTCTGGACCATCTCTGTTGATGTCGAACACAATTCCGAGCGACTCTCGGAAAACAACTTGTACGTAGCAGGCTGCGCCACCCCATCGCCAAACGGCCGGACATGCGTTACAACCTCCAAAGTCCCGACCTCGAGATCCCGGACGTTCGAGGGCGCAAAATGAACAGACGACTCAGAACCGAAGGATATCAATGAGTCCGTCCTCGTGCTCGACGCGGCAGGCGAGGGAGAGCGGATCGTTCCAGAGCTGGAGATGACGAACATTGGCGATATGAGCGGGGGAGAGTCCTCGCGGGGGGGATGCAAGAACACATCTTGCCCAGATCCCATGCTCAGGTGCGGAGAGGTCGCACTCAACCGCGACTCCGTGTTGATACTGACGAAACCACTTGATCGATTCCACAGCGATGCGTCGTCGACCGCGTTATCGGGATGCATATTCAGAGGCGAGTGTGCACCATCTCTGAACACAGACGGCGTCACCATACTGATCCTATTCCAACGATCCTGGCGGTGAAGAACCGACGAAAGCGACTTGCCCGACCTCTTTTGCCATCGCCAATACACGCAGAACAGCAGCAGGATGAGGAACAGAAATCCAAACACAGAGCCTAGGATTATGCCTAGGGGGTTACCCGGACTGTTGAAGATACGTTGAATAGAGTGTCGCGTATGATGATGCAAACTTACTCAGGTGCATCGTCAGATCCTCCACCTCCACCGTGCCTACCACCCCCTGGGCCACCAACACCATTCGTCGGAATCGCACCTAAAGTACGCGAGCCAGAAGCGACGCCGAAAGGATGTCCACCACCTGGCCCACCATCAGCACCTGATGCATCGCCTGTGGGATCAACAGCAAGATGCACGTCCAGACTGTCAAAATGTTGATAAGAATTTTAAACATTCAACCTCGTGTCGCTGACATACCTGCGCGATACGGTGTCAGTAAAGATGAGACTGACAGACGTCTTTTTCGTAGCATCCGTATCATCCGTGGCAACAACAATTGTAGTCGGCGTGCCTTGTATCGTTGTCGTGATTGGCTCCGGGATCGTCACCACAGGACTCGCAGTAGACACAGACGGAGCCTGGATGGTAGACGTCCCTTCTGTAGCATAAGTACTACGAGTTAACGCCGTATCAAGCGTCTCTGTCGTACCCGGGGAAAGTGTGGACTCATTTCCAGGCAATTCAGAAGAAATTGCCGTGTACGTGGAAACTCGGGAAGTCGAACCCTGCGGGACGTCAACTGATGATGAACCAGAAGGACTGGAGGGACCGGAGTTGGTACTAGGCGAGTCTGGCGTCTCGGACGGTAGAGGCGCCATCGTTGTAGGCTTCGAAGAGGGGTATCTTCACTTCGGGAGCTGGCAGGCGAGGTCTCCGTCGGCACAGGCGTCACCGTCGTTGATTCTGTGTAAGACGTGTTTGCACCGTCGCCAGCCGCAGAGCTAGCAGGCGGAGTCTCTGTCGGAACAGGCGTCACCGTCGTCGGTTTCGTGTGAGGCGCATTCTCACCATCACCTGCTGTAGAACTCGCAGGCGGAGAGGCGGGTGACGTGGTCGGCGACACTGGCGGGACAGAACCTAGCGTCGTCGGCCTCGTGTGTGGTGTAATGTCGCTATTTGTTCTAGACGTCGTATTTGGAGGCGTGGATGAAGGCCCAGCTAGAGAAGTAGTGTCATGAGGTGCGGTCGAGTCAGTGCCGGGAGTCATAGAAGAGGGTATGGAGTTGGAAGGGGTAGGGGTATCTGGTGAAGTAGTACCATCCGGCGCGGAAGTACTGTCTTCAGGTGTAGAAGTGGACGTGGGAGTGGTAGTCACTGATTGGTCGGACCGTGAAGACGGATCGGGAGGCGAAGGCGACCCGGCAGAGGAAACAAACGAACTCTGAACCGGCGTAGAGGTACTAGATACTGGCGAGCTAGTTGATGAAACAGAGTCGGTGAATGCGGGGGACTCGGAATCTACCGAAGTAACTGTCGTCTGTGGTTTCGCTGTAGTGCCGACCTCGGAAACACTGGATGGTGCATCCGTGACGGGAGACGCCTCTGCTGATGAAGGAGCGACGGTTTCATCCGAGGTTGAAGCCGGAGGGTCCGAGAACGTTGACGTCTCTGGCTCCTCTGAGATGGTCGGAAAATCCTCTATACTGGAAGTAGGAGTTCCTGCCTCGAGATCAGAGGTCTTGGGAGCCTCTGTGGGACTCTCTGTTGGGAAAGTCTCCTCAGCGCTGGTGGTAGGAGACCCGCCCGCGTCGGCGTCAGATGTGGTTGTAGGACCCGCCTCTTCAGGAGTTTCCGATTGGGAATCTGTGACAGGCGTTTCTGGGGACGCAATGGGTGTGGTAGCTGGGGTATCCGATGAGTCGTTTGCTGCAGAATTTTGTCGAGGCGCGGGACCGTGGCGGCGAACAACAATAAAGCCAGATTGAGAATGGCTTCTCATAACGCAACACAATTGAAAGTCGTCGGAATTATTGGAGCATCGACAAGAGTAAAAAGAATGTGGGGGTACAACGACAAAACGAGTTGTCCGAGTTAAAAGTGGCTCCGTGTTGATCCCAAAAATTTAGGTGGACATGTTGAGGAGAGGGAAGCGTAAAGCTATCTCCCGATAGCGATGAGAGACATATATGAGCGGAGCCTTCTGATGGAAGCATCCATGTTTAGAGTGATTTTCTCGGGAGCTTTACGGAGAGAAGCGCTCAATGACGGGACTTTCGGGACGCGGAGGGCTGAAAATGAGCTTCCGGTGGCGCATATTCTGCCAGTAGAGAGCTATGGCCGCCAGTCAAAGTGACATTGGCATGTGCGGGCACCTTTCAGAGTGTGTACGTCGGCATAAACCGACGTGGAGCCTTCGTAACAAGGCGCCACGGTGAAGCAGCCGTTATGTCTGCCACCCTCCGAAATCAAGGGAAGCAGTACAGGAAGCTTTCGCTGCCCTGGCCGCCCTCATAAATTATCTATCTGTGGGACAGCCGAGTGGAGTCAGTGCCACGTTGGGATCATCAACTTGGAGCTCGTACCAGTACATGTTGATTACATGCGATTCGTGGGCGGCTAGGTGGTCTTCTCCTCCTTTCTTGAGTCGGGAAGAGAAGAAAGAATCATTTGACCTTCGGAATGGCCATCGTTTCACCGGATGGAAGCAGTA
>JADNYV010000862.1:0-13973 GCA_015501055.1 Mucidula mucida
TTAATGTCGTAAGAGGCAGTGAGTGTGGCGTTTTGTATTGTCTTTCGCGGTGCCACTTATGATTTTGCCCATATCGGGTTGGTGGTGAGTAAGCAGAAGGCAATCAGGGCGATCTGAAAGCAGTACATTGTTAGTAGGGCGATGGCAACCAAGATAGTCATGATCTTAGCAATTCTGAGAGATAGTACACCTCCCCGGAGGAGACATATTATCAATTGCGCCACATCAGACATACCATTCGCAAATCATTTCTGATGAGCGCGAGTTTCTGATCTCAGAGTTCTGCTTGACTTCCATCACATCTGTCAGAGCCTTCACATGTCACACGTGGACATAATGATTACTTGCCACAGGCATTAGATTAGTTGAATAGGGTATACATAATCCGGCGATATCTAGATGATAGGATGAAACCTTCGAGTTGGAGTTTAGCAATCGTCCATGATCAAACCGTGAAGTCTCTATACCTGAAAACTACCCTTCCGCAAAATACGAGGAAGGGGGGAAGTACTTCCTGCTTCCAGAGCGACGTGCCGTCAGAAGGCAAAGGTCATTCGTCAACCAAGAAAAGAACACATCCGGATCCCAGTGCAAACGGCCAATGTTTCCGTTACATGTGAGATAGTAAAGGGCATCCTGTCTGATGTGTCGATCCTGAATAGCGAAGCTGTCCATGGCGCTAGATTGATGAACAATCGACTTCGCTTCATTGTGTGACTCCAGACTTTCTGGAGATCGGAGTTCAAATGTCCTTCGAGTGTCAAACCAATTCTTTATTTCGGTTTGGGTCCTACTTGAACATTAGTTCTGCGCCTGAAAGAGAAACAAAAAATTTACCACCCGATGAGGCGAGAAATAGCATCAATTCCGCGCGGCCAATCCTCAGGATATGGCGTCAGAATTGTGAAGATCACTTCGCAGACAATCATACAAGCAAATTCGCTTGTTACAACCTGATTATCGCCGACGTCTAGCGCGTAACGCAGGAATTTTATGCTCCAGTGCTTGTTGTTATAGTCCGAACCTGGTTGGACGCAGACAACATTCGGCCACAAGACTGTCGAAGCGGAGTATTCGTGCGATTCGAGGTGCCTAACCAGTCCGGTTCGTTCAAAATCTTGTCCGTTGCATGTCCTTCGAAGGCTGACTTATTTGCCCGAATGAAGAGGGGCCACACGTCATTATTTTTGACAGTGTCCCCATCATAGGTTGGCGGTAGTGCAGTGTCTGGCCGGACGATGTAGCCCGTCAGAGGTGCCGGCGAAGGTAGGGGTGATGGGAGTGGCGGTTGCTGCCCCTGCATGAAGTTTGGTAGAATGGAACGGAGGGACAAAGGAGGTCTTGAAGACATGGTGTTATTGCCATTTCTGCAGAGCGCTCGTCATTTATAAACCCCCAAGGTCACCTCACCCTTGTTCGCTGCATACAAGGCCTATCCATAGCGGGACGAAGGGAATACCAGCGCACTTGTACAGTTCTGGGATGAAGGTCGCAAAAGATCGGCCATTGGCCAAGCGCGTACAAGCCGTTGAGAGGTGGAACTGATGATGTTGTTCTGATCAGCACTATTGTTCGTGCCAGTTATTGTGTTTCAACCGCGTACCTTCCTCCTCCCTAAGCAACTCAGGTTCAAGCACAGGACATTCAATCGTGCTACCGCCCCATCGAAAGGAACACCCCGAACAGCGAAAATAAATCAGTCAAACGACTTTCAAGCGCACCTACATATGTACAAGGTGTTTGTTGTTCTTCAACCTGTACGAAGATCAACCTTGTTTTCTGTGATGCCCTTGTAGGGGATTCGTACCTTCCAGACTTTCGACCACCGTTCCTAATTGAGAACACCGTCCTCCCAGCTCTGTGGCATCAACAGAGGCAGTCCTTGTGTATGCCCTCACTCAGGCTGCGAAACCCCGCAAAAGAGGAGACTACTCAATCGTATCTCAGCATTTTCCAAACATAAATGTGTGCACGACATGTGGGTCTCCACACTTGGCAAGGCCCGGAGTTGTTTACTCCAATCAGCACGAAGCGGGGGAGCCACAGGTGACAGATAGCTACCCATATTCCAGGCGTAGAGCTGCAATCAGATGCCGTACGATAGCGAACATATACAAGGTGTGTTGCGGCCACACACTCCACGCTTTCAGTAGTGACAGTCTGCCTAGCCGTTTCGAGAGGACAGCGATAGACAAAGATCCCGTCACCAAAGGCAATGAAATGTGAAAGAGGTCTCCGTTGAGACAACAAAGTGATGTCGACAAGGTGGTAAGCCCATCGCTTATGTCCTGGCGACAGCTCGTCACAACAAGGAAGAAGCTCATCCGAGGTACCGACAGAGGAGAAGAGATCTCGTTCGCCACAGAATTGGAAAAGATGGCATTAACACGATTTGCCCATGATGACTGTATACATCCATGAGGAAACACAAAATGATAACATATAGAAAACAGGACTGTCGCTTCGACGAGAGACGACTTATTACATCCATAGATGCGTTAAACAGTCACCTCCTCTCGCAGTACTGGGTAGTGCGGACCAGTTTCTCAGTTCGAAACATTGGAGGAACAACCTAGATGTCCTAGAAGATCCATGAACGCGTCCTGAAGTAACAGATGGGAGCCTACTAGGAAAATAAGTAGATGGGCTGTCAGCAAAAGAAAATTTTCCTCAGAAGTTACAAACCTACACAAACACTTGAGCTGGGAGTCCGGAATGCTGAAATAGTCGATGGTCGAATATGACGGAAGGACATCTGAACATGGAGATTTCCGTGAGCGAGCGCCTCTTAGGCTAGAGGCCGCAGTTGCTCGGAGGTCGCCGAGAAAGGTGTACCTCGTCTGTGAGATAACCTACTGCCAATGGTTTCATATGGACAGGTGAACGTACATATGACGCACCAATCATGCTACCCGATGGGCGATGTAAGCTTGGTGTTTTGGAACGCCGCTGAGCGTGCGGGTTAGATGTTACTAGACGCAGCAGGTTGACCATGTTTTGACGCACCGACATTAGCGGAAAGAGTGAGTGGGTCGCGCTAGAGGACTGAGACGCCATCAAGCAGTAGCTCTCGAGAGTGAATGGACATTGACCATGGTGGTCAGAAGGCGAATTGGTCTTTAGGCGATCGACTTCCGGCACGGCAATTCGACGAGGGTGTCGGACACCGGAACATTCGCAAGCATTGTCACTGCAGGACGTCCTCAAGCCCGCGTAGCATGTAAAATTTGACTGGCTTTTTGTACATTGTCTTGTTGTATGCATGCAAGTAGGAGTAGTGTTCCTTTCCATAGTCGAGCACTTTGTACGAGACGAGTGCCGAGCGTTTTTCTCGCGATCATCTATTTGCTCAAACAGAACCTTGATCTACCAATATCTCTGGCTCGTCTGTCGAATTATGAGTACACTCTCAGGGGTCCTAGATAATCTTCACTTTGTCGTGTGCAAGGCCAACATTCAACGAGGGCGCTTTGATCATCCACTCACTTTGTTCTGGTGTCTTTGCTCTTGGGCTACTAATATAAATATACCGTGCGCTTTCTCTCTCCGCTCTCAGAACATCCCCGCCACATCATGCCTCCCTCAGCCTCGTCCTCTACTCGTAGCCGTCGCACCAGAACTCGCTCCTCAGCCCCTAGTAGTACTACTATCCCCCGCCCGCCCAACTCCTTCATCCTCTTCCACCAGGAATACGCCCGTATCTACGCTGGCACAAAGAACCTCCAGAGCAATGTGTCGAAAAGCGCTGGAGAGGCGTGGCGCGCCTTGTCTGACGAGGATAAGCAGTACTAAAAGGCTTTAGCCGCTGTGGAAAAGGAGAAGCATGCGGAGAAGTACCCGCCTACAGATTTAGGCTGCAGAAAAAGGAGGTCAAGCCTGAAGATACGACGAGAACCATTGAGACGACGGTCGACTCGCAGCCCTACGATCTTTACCCATTCGGCTTCTTATGAAACGACGCCACTACCCCAGCCCGTCCATCTGCACAGCAAATGGATGCCCCAGAACGTATTGGCCGTCTGCGGTGCCTCTCGCTCAGTACACTCACGAGCTTTCTGTACGTTTCATGACTTAGGATTGACAACGACTAGTTTATTCTAACCTGACTTATAGCAGACGTTCAACAATCTTGGTTATGTCCAGTTCTTTGGCATCCTTCTGCCCCACATTCAACCTTTCGAATGCTGATCTGGAACTGTGGGTAGTGCCGATGGGCAAAGCAAACGGACGGAGAGATGTTCCTATAACAGAAGGACTCCTTGGCTTACGCCCCATTCATACTGTAAGTATATTACTTCCTACTTTCCTCCATGTCGCACTTGTTTATGAGTTCTATGCCTATGATCATCATATTGCACGTGAACAATTCTCGTTCGACTTATAGCTGACTGAACTGATTATCGGGGACAACCCTTGAGAACTTGACTGCTCTCTATCGTAAGTGTACACTGCGCGTTCAAGAAAAGGCAGCCGTAAGGATGTAGCGCGAAAACAATGCTCATTAGAACCCAGAAAGTAGTAGCTATGATAGGAAGCGCAATATTGGAGTGGTACTAGTCAAGTCATACAGGAAAATAAGAATTCAGAGTCGACGATAGCGTGCGCAAGAAATAGTTACTGATATGCAGTCGGCAAGATCGTGCTAGAGTTTACCGAAGACCTTACGTCGAAGCCTTTCAAAGAGCGAGCCACTGCGCGCGCTTCGGGGCGGACTGGGAGAATGAAGAACGTCGGCCTCGGCACTGGCGGTAGCCAAAGAGCGACACCCAAAGAACATACCGAGCTTCTTTAAGAATCTAAGGACTACACTTACCCGACTACATTTACCGACTTTTTGGAACCTGTAGCTGAAAATAGGATTGTATGGGATATAGCACGAAGGATACACATACCAGTTGGCGCATCATTTGAAATCAATTCGGGTTTCAACAATGCCAACATAGACTCCCTCTCTCGTTGAAATACCGCGGCCAAAGCTTCCATATGTTTAGGACGGGCATTTGGAACAGAGCATTTGAAGATGCTTCACGATCGCGTCGTCTGCAGCCTCTTCATTCTGCTTCTTTGCATGAGTCTCCGTGAACATTTGGTCCAACTTGATATTGATCTCCCTCTCCCATGTAATATACTCTTCGGGTCGAGCATCTGGGTAAGAGGGGCGTTGGAGACCTTGTGTGGTTCCAGGTCTAGAGCTGCCTTGAGACGCTCTCGGGGATCGATGACAGAGGCAGGTACACCGGTGTTGGAGGCAGCCTGGGTAGGTGACACCAACGAATCCAAGACAACTAACTGATCCTGCAGGTTCCTCATACTCCGACGACCAATCGCTCGCTGCCGCCCGCCCATTGCCGTGAAATCTCGTATGTGGCGACGCTGGGGCACTATCTCCTGTGGGACCAGGCTGGTCGAGGGATTCGGGATCCGGTGCAAAGTGCGGTGTAGGAAAGAGCTCATCATCGAGCTCCTAGTTTCTTGCATCTTCTGGTGTACCCGTCGTTTAGCTTCGGTTAACACCCTAAAAAACATGCTCAACAAAAGAAATTCAGTCACGAAGCTGAAGAGAACATACTTCGTATACGCATCGTGCTCTTCCTGATACTCCCATGGGTTGATGCCTTGGGCAGATATTTTCTCGAGATTGAAGGAAAACTTAACGACGGGTGTCTCGTCAAGCCACTCATCAAACGACAGTGGTACCTGCAGAGAAGATGCCGAAGCAAGGGAAGTAGAGCTCCTATTCGCATTGTACGAAGACCGTGATGACCTTGTGTCATGTTCCGCTTCGTGGACCTCCTGATATGCGGCGTCGATTTCTTGACGCCACTCAGCATTATGCTCGTGAAGGTCAAGAAGGTGTACAGCCTCGTCCTGAGGAACGAGCTGATATTCACCATGGTCGCGCGTATCCTGCGACTCGTACTGGATACGGACAGTCGTCCGCGCAAGGGTAGGATGAAAACAATTTGGCCATGGCAGCGAGGGAGTGCAATGCACCGCTTCGCGTTTGAGAGGATGAGGAGATGAATTGGGAAGAATAGGACAGGACATTTCAGGTAGCATGCCGTCCTCCGGGCCCGCGACCAGTCCACGAGTTGAGACCAGCATGATGTCCAGCGCGCATGGATAGTCCACGGCCGGGATGCCACCTTGGCACTTCACTGATAGTGAGCAAAGAGATTGAACAACTATAGGAACGACTGACTTGGGGTATGCATGCAAGATAATGCTTGTTTTTCATGTCCTCGCATGCTTCAAGTTTTGTGGCTATTGGATCCTCGAAGGTAGCGATGCTGGTAACAGGATCAAGTTCAAACACGAAATACTATGTAAAGGCAGAGACATGCCCGGTGTTAATCGAAGTCAGATGCAAAGGAGGAGGAGCTGTGGATGGGTCACAGCTGGGCAGTATGTGGTTGTGGTCAAAACGTGAGAAGCGAGATACACAATTGTTCGGCAATCCTATTCGGGCTCTTCATTTTGTTTGGGCCATCATGTCATCACTGCCACCTTCATGCTTTTGAGGACCGCAATGAATCGTGAGCAAATGAAATACCATGATTGTTCAGTGAAACAACAAGTAAAGCGCGTAACCACCCTCAAATCTTGCCCCTCCTCTTTGCGCAGTCGATGACGACTGCCCCGTATTCTAAACCAACATCGACATTGAGTAAGGCCAATTTGGCTCTGGCGTCACAGACGGATTATACGATACAGGCGAGTACGAGGAGTATCCTTGTTGCGTCTGAGGCTGCTGTCCGTACGGAGAAGGTCCAAGAATTATTCGGGTCCTGGCGCCACACATCAGTTACTGACAAAATCCCAGAGAAGAAAAGAGGCTACACAGATAAATTTTATCCGTAAATCCGCCATTATGACGCATCGTAGGAGTATACATTGTCCCTGTTGCGTTGTGCGCGACAAAAGATGACTCCCGGCCCGCCACCAGAAGTTGAGGAGGCGGCGGAGCCGGACGCAGAGTTGCTGCCTGGAAAGCGACATTGACGACCTCCGACAGATAGTTCACGACGAGACGCTGCATGCAAGTTGGGATTGGGTACTACTTACTCGCTGCACCATCATGAGGCGCTGCTTGACGCGTTAGTCATTTCAACTTAGGAATGAAAGCTAAACAACGACCTATAATAGATGCGCGCCCTTGATACGTCTTGAACGTCACAGTCAACGACGATTTTTTTTAAACACAGGATGCAATCTTCTCATCTCTTGAGAAGGTATGTATCGCAATCCACGAGAAATAGCAATCCTCTCGGCTTCGAGTTCGGCTTCCTAACCACAAAATAAGCGCGTCTGGACGGTATAGCGGTCGATTTATGCCTGGACGCTTTGGATTGACTGGGCCAACGTGTAACCCATAGAAATTGCGATGAATGGAGTGTGTTTTCTGAGCTTTTTGCGGACCATCCGCCGCGAGGCGCTGTTGTCGGAGGATTGTAGGGCGTCATGGATCTCGCTCATATCGGCGCCGAATGACCCTCCGAAACTGCATCCATGGATGGCGAGCTATGTCGAGAGCCTACAGAGACATAAGCGAGTTGCCCATAACTGAGCAATGAAGTCGAACGCACCAATTAGCCAATCTTCTCATTCGTCGTTTCTAAAACACAACATTGCTGGGCTTCAGCCTGTACAGTATTTTCGAGGCTGGCAAGTCCATTTTTCTGCCGTCCGGTGGGCTCCAGGCATCAAGAAGACCAGCGCTGCCGTAGGCCATGACTTAGCGATCCACAGGATGGAGTTTGGACACTGTCAAACATGGTAAGTAGTCTGAGAGTAAAAGGCTAAGGTCCTGCGAACGGTCCGGCCGATCCGGCTCCCAATACTAACACTGGTAAATTCAGTCTAATTAGATTAACAGAACGACTTAGACTCGACGGACACCGCCATTAAAAGCCTTCTCCGGTCGCATCCGCCCTTCTCGCTGTCCAGGTGCGCCCTCCCGGTCACTCAGAGGCCAACATTCAACATTGATCATCCACTCACTCTGTTCTGATGGCATTGGTCTATAAGAGGGGAGCATTACAATAAATATATCTACTAGTCTGACACACGTCAACCACGAATCACATCGCGTCTAAGCCCTCTCACCAAAAATCCTCAACGTCTCGCACAAATCCGCCTTCAGCGCCTCCATCCTCCCCACCTCTAGCCCCCACCTCGGCGGTAACCAAGGGACAATGCGCCCATGACACCTCTGTGGATCCATCTTCTCCACGCGTAGTCCGGCCTCCTGCTTCGTCCACGCCTCGACAATGGCGCAGCAATAACACATCTTCCGACTCGAGCCAATGTGCGGCGTGTGCATGACACGGGATATGAGCTATGTCCAGTCAGAACGAGACGGTGAGGGAGAAGGAAGAGGACTTACGTCGCCGGACCGACTATCAAATTGATTTGCAAACTCTCCTCCTGATTGACAATACGCCCGTTTCATACACATGATCGCGCCTCTGGATGTATCGCAGCGGAGACGCGACGCTCTTTCAGTACGGCGACCCCAAGGTTCTGATTCGTCGACATCGGTCGATGTACATTGAAATAATTTTCGAAAGAGAGGTGTATGAAGGGCGTGATAGCGGGTCAAACAGTGTTGAGATACACGACGTCGACGGTCATATCGTTGATGTCTATTGATGGCGGAAGCGAAGTATGATGATGATGACGGTGGAGATGGAGTAGCTTCGCATGGAGAGCGATGTCGGACGATATCCGAGAGGTAGTTCACGACTAGACGCTGCATACAAGTTGGAAGTGGGTAATACTCATTCGCTGCATCATCATGAGGCGCTGCTCGACGCGTTAGTTAGTCAAGATTAGAATAAAAGCTGTGAACGAACCTATAGAATGCGCGCTCCGATGACACGTCTTCAACTGCACAAGCCAACGACGATTTGTTAAACACGGGCTGCATCTTCTCATACTCGAAGAACCTCTTAAAGGTATGTATCGCATCCACAAGAAAGAACAATTCACTCGGCTTCGAGTCCGGCCTCCCAAACGCGAAATAAGCGTAACCCAAAAGGAATCCAAGACCATTAATCCACCGCGGTATATTGGCGTTCGTAATTGACACTGTGTTCGCCTTTTTATCCCAGACCCCCCACAACGATTTGTGCTATGAATTTCCCCAAAGGAGTCTTGACTGGCCAAAGGAACGCCTTCCTTGGGCAGCAGAGTGTAGTCTTTCGAACTGTCGGAGCCCCATCCAAGCGCAGAATATCTCCCGAAAGCACTTGTGTGATCTGGGAAATGCGATCCGAGGCAGTGATCTTCTGCCGCACTTCGGTCGCGCGTCCTTTGAGAATGTCGGGGCGCGCGTCGCGTTGCGACATTCTTTCCGGCGAAAGGTGTTTTCGAATGTATTCCGAGATGGCGTCGTAATCAGATCTGGGAGCTGTTGAGCTTGGAAGATGCAGGTAGACAGGAACGTACAACGAGTCCTTCAGAAATGATTTAGGTATAGAGTCTGGTGTTCCAACAAGAGTAACTTCTACACGAACGAGTCAGTCGCATCAACATTAGGCAGATGAATTGACGAACCAGAGTCGGACCAAGTAGATGCTAGAATGTCGCGTTCAATGAAGAAATTCGTTCGAGTCTTGGGACAACGTACCACTACTATCGTAATGGTCTTCCTCGACAGCAATCACCAGCTCCAAATGATTAGCACCTGCTAGGCCACCCGTAACAGCAACTGCCTTGTCCGACGTGTACAGAGATTTTGCTAGCGAGCGCACGAACCCTGCTTTCTCTGCCTTGAATGGCGGCGGTGGCATGTAAGGCGTAACGTCGATTCCATCCTGGCGGTAGTGCTCCAAGACCGCCAACAGGGACGTGAGGTTCGCAATATCCAAGCGCAGAGAGTCGAGCATGGTGGTGAAAGGATAAGTGGTCATTGGCTCGAGACGACCATCGACGGATAAGGAAACCAATATCGCCGGTCATTGTCCATTGTCCTTTGGCTGGCCCTGATCTTACACAGAGCGCATTATGATCCCTTTGAAAGAACAATGAGAGTTGTCGGTCGTTAAGAGACATTGAACAAAGGCTTTAACTTTACCCACAACCGAGTTTATCCATCCACGACCGCCACTTAAAAATTCCTCGTATTGGCTGACCTACCATCAAATTACACTATTCGATTATCAGCAAAGGCTGCGTGTGATGGGAAATCACTCACCGCTCATAAAAGTGCTGGCGTCAAATAGCATCACACAAGCAGACGAGAGGAAGAAATAAATATTGCAATGATACCATGTACATTTTCTAAGCCTCGACCACAATCTGCCAGTCCTTTGTAACAGCACCCTGGGATCCTTAATGTCAGTACACCCGGCTCCTTACCCTTTCCTGCCTCAAAGTTCCACACCAACTCCTCAGTCTCACCTTCAACCCTCACAGATTTAGGCTTCACACCTAAGCCCAACACAACCACCTTCTCCACTCTCACCCCGCGCCCCTCTAACTCCTTCTCGTACGCACCTCCACTTGAGTTCCCCAGCGCGGTGCTGCTCAGCTTCAACCCCTTCTTCCCGTGCTTCTCAGCAGTGAACTTGCGCCAGACGTAGTCGCCTTGCTCGTAGCTGTACCCCTCCCCATCATCGAGGTAGAGCTCGCCCGACGCAGAGTAACCGCTTTTGTCAAGTGCAACGCGCAACGTGAACGGATCGTACGCCATGAGAGGTGCTGATCGTCTCGGGCGTTCGCGCAGTGGAAGGATGCTGCCACCACGAATGTAAATAGGGACCGTTGACAATTCCACTGAAATAGTGAAGGTCTTTCCTTTCGACGACCCATAGTACGGCTGGTTCGTGAAGTAATTGTAATAGACTTGGTCTTCGGCAAGGTAGACCATCGTCTCCGTAGCATCCTTTTGCGTGACTGGCTTCACAAGGAGCGTCGAGCCCACGTAGAACTGATCGTCCATTGCGAACCCGGCAGTATCTTTGGGAACATAACGTATTGAGGTCTAATGAGACGAATCAGCCTCGGAAGATATTAAGGATGTGTCAGCAAACCTGAGAATAGGCATCCCGGTCCTTGAAGCCTCCCAGAAGGTCGTATACCACAACGGCATCATCGTATATCTGAGGCGCAGGACATCCTTGAGCATACCCTTGTAAGGCTCGTCCAACAGGTACGGCTCACGCCTCTTCGTGTCAATGTGCGCATGCGCCCTGAAGAAGGGGTTGAAAGCGCCGAGCTGATACCAGCGCACGAGCATATCCGGTTCTGGGTTACCAAAGAAACCACCCACGTCGGCTGAAGGACAGATAGTGAGCATAACAGTAAGGATAATTTCAATCACTTACACCCAGAAAATGTCATCCCTGAGATACCGTTTGCCAGGACCATCTGTAGCCCGACGGTCATGTGGTCCCATGTACCCAAGTTGTCGCCAGTCCACATCGCACCGAAACGCTGAGAGCCAGCATAGAACGACCGCGTAAGGACAAATGGCCGTTTATTCGGAGTCGTACGCTCCTTTACGGCTTGAGAGGAAAGGTTATGCTACCAAACCCACGATGAAGACGTAAGCGCCGACAGAAAATAAGAACTTACGAAGAGCATTCCATTGATATTATGCACGTCGCGGTGCTCCCAACCACCGTAGTGGATGTTATCCCTTGGCATCGAAATTTCGGGACCATTGAAGATAGCAGGCTACGAAGACTCAGTGCAAGCCTAACAACATTGAAGGAACCCGTACCTCATTCATATCGTTCCAAATATGAATCGCGTCAGTACTCTGTGTCCACGACCAGCCCTCCCCGTTGCTGTCAAACTTGAACAAGCCCTTCCACCAGTCCCAAGACGCTGGATTGAAAAAGTCGATCCACGAGCTGCTTCCAGACCAGCACCAGCCTTCATACTCTCCCTCACCGCTCTTCGGCTTGGCAAGAAGCTCCCGCTCCGATGCCTCTTGATAAACGGGATAATTAGACGAGCGCTTCAGATGCGGGTCGACAATGACAACCATATGCCGCCCCAACGCCGCGACGTCGTTCGTCATCTCCACAGGATCTGGGAACAATTTCTCGTCCCACATGAAATATTTATGTTCGTCCGCGTACTCGATATCAAGCCAAAACACGTCGACCGGCATGTCCTCCTCGTCGAAGCGCTTCTGCACCGAGCGAACGTCGTCCGAACTAACATAATTCCAACGGCACTGGTGGTAACCCAGACTCCACTGTGCTGGAAGCGCGGCGGTACCGGTCAACCGTGTGTATTGGGCAAATACATCTGCAGGAGTGGGACCGGGGAGAAGGAATATGTCGATGATGCCTGACTCGGATATCCAGTGCGTGCTGGTCGACTTTTCAGAGGATGGAAGAGGTCAATCCAGGTTTCCGACGCGACGGCGTTGAAAATTCCAACCGTGGAATCAGCAGAGTGGGCCTGCATGAAAGGAATAGAGCCGTAAAGCGACATGGTCGAGGACGCAAGATATTCGAAGACATCCGCGTTATATAGACGGTATGGGTCTGTGAATGTGGGTTCTTCGCCGGTGGTGGAAGGGAGAGCGAGGCGTGTGGCGTGCTGCGGAATACCGTATACGGTGCCGTGATTGGGGAATGTAACATCGATAGAGAAAGATTCGGGACCTGCAAAGATTAAACAAAAGCAGGATAGTATTAGAGTAAATTCACCTTTTGGCTTGGAGTCTGTCCAAGTATTGAATTTCTCCTCCCACAACGCATCCTCCTCTGCCCCCTCAAACCAAGCTCGTGGATTCTCGACCTCTACGACAATCTGAGCTTCTTCGCCATCAGCCTTGATTTCCTCCGCCTGGGTGCGGAAGTGCTCCATGTGCAGGAGACCTTCACCGTTGAGGACAATCTGCGGCTTGCTATTCCGCAGCAGCGTTACCGTGAGCGGCGCATAGCCGACGATGACGCTGACATCGCCATATGTCGCTTTCAGATCCTTCTTACCCGCGACCCAATGCACGTCCTTGCTGATTGCAGGCTCCGAGACCAGCGCCCAAGACGCCGCCTCGTCGTAGCGCTTCCGCAGACCGTCCTTCTCGTCCATTCGGACGCGTACTACGCCATCGTCGTGCACTCGCACATCGAGTTCAAAGTTTATATCTGGGTAGAGGGAGGATTTCACCAGAGCCGTCGCAGCAGCCTCCTCGGGAGATATGGCTATCGACGAGCTGTCGACAGAGTACGGTGACCGCCATGAGGACCCCGCCTCCTTGGCGCGCGCAGAGAGAGCGCGTCCACGTCGACAGAATCCGGACTTGTCGCAGGTTTTGAAATCGTTGGTTTTGACAGCGCGTACTTCATCTGTTAGCAGCGCAAGGATTAGAATTCCAATAGGCCCGATGGCGCGCATGTCGTGCCCGCCGTCGTGGAGGTCGGGAGCAAGTCGTACAGGACACGTTAAATGTTTGGTCCGAATTTGGTGTAAGCCCCTAAGTGTGACGACATTTCCCCAGGGCCGGGCCGCCTTCGGCGCACTCGGACATACCTCTGTGGCGCAGGGAAAAGAAAGAAGAGGAAGGTGAGTATGTTAGAAGTGGCGATGTATCTATGCACACTTTAGGGCTTCATGTAACCTTAAGCGGTCACGCTGACGAATGAGTACCTGAAACAGAGAATGGTACAGCACAGAAAGCCGCGGGGGAGGTAATAATGGCACGTAGTAATTGGGCGAGTCTTTTTAGACGCAATGGCTCACGACTTCTGGCGGAGACTGTTCAGCTCCTGATAGTGATGGGCCGAAATCTACTAAGTAAACGAGCCACGGTCAGCTCTTCATGCATCATAAGACCTAATCATTGAGCTCGCAACAGATGAATTATAGACAAACAAGTGTCTCTAGTTTCTACATATATATACCAAACGCGTCGTGATGTTATAGATACATTGATTGACCGTACAGACTGCCCTGCAGCCATTTACTCCCTCTTGAAGCGGTATGGATGCACCTGAGTTCCTTCAGGC